>JZKD02S1657451.1:9175-22214 GCA_000966675.3 Picea glauca
CCATTTGTGGTGGTTGTGTGGTGTTGCGCACGGGATTCATCAGTGAGGAGACTAATTGGAGCAACGATATGTTGCGTGGTGCTGGAACGTATGCTGGTGCGTGGTGCGTGGAGCTACTGCGGATAAGGAATTCTTATATGGGTTCTGACTATGTCTGAGATAGATGTGATGTTATAAAAGCTCGTGAGGTTGACCATTGCAATGCTTGACTATTTTGAATATTGTTTTTAATATTTGGGTACAATAATTTGTAATTTTTCTTTATAAAAGTGTTAAAAATTATACTTGTTAGTGAAGACATAAGAAGTTAGTGAAGGGAGATATAAGAAATTAGTGAATGGAGATATTGATATTTGTTGTAATTTTTTAAAATAACTGAACTTTTTTTAACTTTTCATTGTACTTAAATAATTAATAAAAAATATTTTTTTGGTGGTGGTTGAGTCCTGATTGTTTGGGATATTGTTTCTTGTCGCGGGTGAAGTGGGACACTTTATTTTGCTCTTGAGTATTCTTCCTTTCTCATTCTTATTTATTTTTCATGGCGACAAGCAATATTGTGTTTCCTAAACTTGTTGGCACAAATTATTTCTATTGGAGGAAACGCATGCAACCTATATTCATCACTAAATATTTATGGGAGCTTGTAATTGATGGATATACTATGCCTTTTGCTGATGAATTCAAAACATTAAGTGATGATGACAAGAAATATTTAAAGGAAGTTATTAAGAAAAATAATGAATCAGTTTCACTTATAGGGATCGTAGTTGAATAATATATATTTACAAGAATTAATGTTGCAGAATCATCTAAGCAAGCTTGAGATATTTTAAAGAATACATATGAAGGAGTGGTTGTAGCTAAATTGCAAACACTAAGGAGAAATTTTGAAAATTCCAACATGCAAATAATAAATCTATTCATGATTGCATCACAAAGATGCAAGATCTTGTTAATCAGATGAGGTCCTTAGGTGAAGATGTTCCAGAAAGGAGACTAATTGAGAAGATTTTGAGAAGTGTTTTTCCCAAGTTTCATATGGTCACCACTAGCATTATGGTTTCCAAAGATTTAAATACAATGAAAATTGATGAATTAAGTGGATTTTTGCTTATTGTTGAAGAAAATCAACCAACTGGAGAAGTGGAGCATGCTTTTTCTACAAGGCATAGAGGAAGAGGAAGAGGTAGAAGTCAATATCAAAATCAGAGTCATAATAGAAATCCATAACAATCACGGAATTATCAAGGAAATGCATTTAGAGGAAGAGGAAGAAGCCCAAGTCAGTTTAGAGAAAGTTCAAGTCAATTCAGAGGACGAAGTAGAGATGGTTTTCATGGAAGAGGAAGAGGAAGAGAAGGATCTCAAGAACGACAAGGTCCACAGTGTCATTATTGTCATAAATATGGTCATATTGAAAGTGTTGGAAATACTAAGACAACTGAGAGGGGGGGGGGTGAATCAGTTGTTACTGTGTTTAAACAATTTAATGCCTATTGAAATATTATTAATGTTCTCCAAGTGATCATCAAGATTATACAAGTCATGAACAACAAAAATAATAAACATCAATCACACATATGATATACACAGAGGCAGATATTCATGAGGAAACCCATAAAGGGAGAAAACATCTTCTTCTTAGAATGATAGGCAGTCTTTGATGTTTTGTACATCATATATCTTTGAGAACCAACTCAAAATGAGGCTACAACCTCTTCTTTAACAAGCTGCAACTTGTAGAGAGCACCAACCCTGTGATTTCTCTAGCACCCACTAGAAGGAAGCACCAACTCCTTGAGAGTTCCAGCACCAATTGGATGGAAGAACCGACTTCCAGTTACACAGGAACCAACCTGTATAACAGAGAACAATGGTTCTCCCTTACAGCACCCTACCACCCTGGTTTTTCTGACTGCAACCAAATGGAAGCTACAACTCCCTGTGTTCAAGAAACCACTTGAAACTCTGAGGACAACAATCCTCCCTAGCACCACCCTACCACCCTAAGATATTAAAAAATTTACTTACTTGTTGTGTCTCTGATATGGTATGTTACAGCTCGATGTCTCCTATGCCTTATTTAGCTTCTATGCTTTATTCTGCTTCTACTTCTTTCTTCTCCTATGCTCTTCTCTTTTTCTTCCTGCACACCACACTCCTCTATCCATCTTCTCTTCAGCATCTTATGCTCTATGTTTCCTCTGCATCCTATACACTTCACCTCTTATCTCCACTTTTGGTACAAAAAATCTTCTCTGTTCTGAATATCTTAATCACGCCGAGTTCTCTTTCTAATCATCATTCGAACTCTTCATCTTCTCTGGTGGTTATTCTAAATCTGTTCATCATTGGCAAGCGTTATCCTGAGATTCTTTGGCTTCTCTGGCAGTCGCAACAATTCATCTTCTCTGGTAGTTACAGTCAGTATTTTTTGGCTTCTTTGGCTTCTAAGCCCCTTCCTTCACATGACCACTGGCAGTGACCAAACACCTATTCAAAAGGATCTTCCTGATCTTGGTCTAGTGAGCACTAGCTCTGTTTCTCAATATGACCTTGGGCGAATATCTCATATGACCACGAGATTGCGGGTGCGTCCAAAGGTGGTTTGTATCAAACTACTTTTTTCCCTGCAATTTACCTCGAGCCTCCATGTGTCCTTTCTCCAAAACCATGGTTTCAATTGCGGCATGCCTTCATCTTTTTAAATTTCATGCATCTTCAATCCCTACAATGCGATGGGACCGTCGATCTCATGATCTTGATGGTGATCCTGAACGGACGGTTCAGATTTGTTCTTAGATGATCTGTGGATTAGATCTAGCCTTCCTAAATCAACGGCTGTGATTTATTTCATGATCCGAGATTTGGGAGTTTCAAATCTCAAACCTTGCTTTCCTTCGTATGCCAATATTCTGGAGTTGACAATCCACTGACGCGTGTCCCTCTCGGATCAACGATCGAGATCTCCTTCAGGTCTCCGGGCTTCAGAGATTTCAAATCTCAACTTCTCATTTCTTCTGACTGAATATATTTCGAAATGAAAGATTTTCTGACATTTGTCCTCCTTAATCCTACATCTATCCTCCGCTCCAGGACTTCGGCCTTTTCAACTCTTCGGCGCTTCGCTTTTCCATGAATGATTTCACACAAAGTCAACAATATATTGAAACATACCCTCCTGAACGATAAATGATCATGAGTGACTTCAACACTTCGGGTTTCGGGAGTTTCAACTCCTATGCACTTGTTTCTCCAAGAGTGCTTTCACCCGAATGCATAATCTTCTTACACGTACCCCTCCTGGCGATCAATGGCCAGGGTTTTCTTCGGGTCTTAGGTGTTTGGGACTTCAGGACTTTAGGCTAATCGCTGCTTCATTCTCCTCCGGAGTGGTCACTTGCTGAATAACTCATAAATGGTGGAGACCACTTTATGTTGGTTAACACTTCCACTTACACTGTCCTTCCACTGAACTAGATCAACGGTTGAGAATGCACCCGAAGTGATCTTCAGATTGGACAACTAAGAGCGACTTCGGGCCTTTTTCCTTCGAGACTTCGGGACTTTTGACATTTGTTGGTGATGAAACTCCTGAAGTAAATCTCCCAGAGTGACGTAGCTTGCTTATGTCACTTGTTGACATGGCATGAGCCAATTTCCTCTTGACACTTGTCATCATCTGATTATGCCATGTGTACTTGATGACGTGGTCTTCCACATGTCCTTGTTGACATGGTCTACCACATGTCCTTACTGAGGTGGTCTGCTGACGTGGGTGAGATGTGTAGGCAATGTAGTGGAGTGTGGAGGTAGAGCACGATAGTGGAGTGTGACATGTAGCGGGTAGTGAAGTGTGACGTCGGAGCATGAAGGTGGTATGTATGAGTGTTTTGGTGGTTTACTCGAAGGGGGATTTAGGTGGTAAGTGGTAATGAGCGAGAGGAGTCTGATTTGACAGGAAGGTGACACATCTGAGTGCCCAATTATCAGCCGCTGATATTAGTGTGCCCTTCTTCTAACTTCTCCTGTCCTTCCACTTTAGAATGATCTGATGATTGAAATTTACTCTGGCTCTCTGGACTTCGGGGATTTCAAATCTCAAACTTTGCTCCCCATTTATCCTATCCTTCACTTAATTTGATCTGACGGTTGTGAAGACTCTCAAAGCAGATCCACGATCAAGGATTTTGATCTGGATCACGTTTTTGTACGACGCTTTCCCTTCTGAGCTTCGATCTCTACATATTGTTCGCTTCTCCTCATGAGCTTATGCTTTTCCTATTTTTCATCGTCATTGTTATTGCCATCAATGACAAGCACATGCTTCCTGTAAAACATGCCAACAGAAAGAAATTGTTATGAAAAAATGAGAGATGGAAAACAAAGGTGCTAATACAGATTTAGAAGAAACCAGGAATGATAAGTTATTCATATCAAGTTTCATGGCACATAATGAATAAAGTGAAGCATGTTATATTGATTCGGTATGTTCAACTCATATGACATCTCAAGAGGATTTTTTTACTAGAATTAATGACAACTATTCTGGTAAAATTGTATTTGGTGATGATAGAGTTTCAAAAGTTAAAGGGAAAGGCACATTTTCAATTCCAACATTGCATGGAAAGAATAAGTTTATTGATGACACATTGTTGACACCAGCATTGAATAAAAACCTATTTTCTGTAGGAAAAATGATGGAGAAGAACTATAAGTTAGTGTTTGATAACAAGTAATGTCTAATCAAGGATAAGTTGAATCATAATACAGTTGTGGCAAAAGGATAAATGACTAAAGATATAATTTTCAAGATTTATTTTGATTCAAGTAATTCACAAAGTTTGAATGCAACAGAAGAGATGAACAACAAGATTTGGCATTTAAGAATGGGACACTTGAATTTTCAGAGTTTGTTGTTGCTCCAAAAGCAGAATATGGTGAATGGTCTACCTTATATCAAGAATGATGATGAAGTTTGTGAAGGATGTATTTTTGGGAAACAACATAGGGAAAGTTTCTCAAATAGATCTTGGAAGGCCAATGAACATCTAGTGTTAGTGCATTCAGATTTGTGTGGTCCAATGGAGACAATGTCTTTTGGAAATGATCATTATTTTCTCACTTTCATTGATGATTTTTAAAGGAAGACTTGGGTGTATTTTTTGCAGGAGAAATCTGAAGTGTTTTCTCATTTTCTTGAGTTCAAGGCATTGGTTGAAAACAAAAGCGGTTTCAAGATTCTCACCCTAAGAACAGATAATGGGGGACAATACAAGTCAAATTAATTCTTGAATTATCGCAGGAAGAATGGTATAAAGCGAGAGTTTACCAATTCATACTCTCCTCGATAGAATGGAGTGGTGGAGAGGAAAAATGGAACCATAGTTGAGATGGCTAAGAGCATGTTAAAGGCTAAGTCACTTGGTAATGAATTTTGGGATGAGGTAGTACACACATCAGTATACATTCTTAATAGATGTCCTACAAAGGAAGTATTGAATTTGACTCCCAAAGAAGCATGGTCGGGACATAAACGAAGTGTTGCACATATGATAAAAGTGTGAAGTGTATTTTCATTGGTTACAGTATTAAAACACGAAGTTATTGGTTGTTTGATTCTCAAGCAAAGAAATTAATGATAATCAGATATGTTGTATTTGATGAGCAGGGAATTTATCAGTCAAAACTTTTACAATTGAAATTAAAAGAAGATACATTTACTATTGATGGTGAATCACATTCCAAGTCAGTAAAATAAGATGAAGTTAAGAATAAACCTCAATGGTTTGAAAGAAGTCATTCAGAAAACAATATGTTAGATAGAAATTTTGAAAGAAAGATTACCAGATCCCAAAGTAATCTTGTGAATTATGCACTTATGACACAAGTAATGAAGACAGATGAACCACAAACTTATGCAGAAGCATCAAGAAAGAAAGAATGGAATGAAGCTATGGAAGCAGAGTTGAATGATTTGGTGAGAAATGATACATGGGATTTGGTGAACTTACCAAAAGGTAAAGAGGTGATTGGAATTAAATGGGTTTATAAAACTAATTATAAATCAAATGGCACAATTGATAAGTATAAGGCTCATTTAGTTGCAAAAGGTTATGCACAGAGAGAAGGAATTGATTATACTGAGACATTTTCCCCAATGCCAAAGTTGGATACAATCAGGATGGTTCTTGCATTAGCTTCTTAGTATAAGTGGACAATTTTTCAAATGGATGTTAATTCAGCTTTCTTGAATGGTTATGTGGATGAAGAAATTTATGTGGAGCAGCCTGAAGGTTTTGAATTTTCAGGTAAAGAAGAAAAAGTTTACAGGTTGAAGAAGGATTTATATGGTCTTAAACAGGCACCAAGGGCTTGCTATTCAAGAATTGATAAGTACTTCCAGGATCATGGATTAATCAAAAGTTTATCTGAGCCCAATATTTATATTCTTCATTCAGGTCAAGATATTCTAATTTTTTCACTATATGTTGATGATTTGATCTACACAGAGAACAGTGTTGAGTAATTTCAAAAGTTTAAGTCACATATGATTTTTGAATTTGAGATGATAGATCTTGGAGAGTTACATTATTTCCTGGGAATTGAAGTTTGGCAGAAAGAAGATGGTATTTTGATGTCACAAGGAAAGTATACTTTGGATATTCTAAAGAAGTTCAGAATGATGAGTTGCAAGCTAGCAAAAACTCCTTTGGAAGTTGGGTTGAAGTTATATGGACATGATGACTCCAAATTAGTTGATATTACTTTGTATCGTCAATTAGTTGGAATTTTGATCTACTTAACTACAACTCAACCATATATATATATATATTGCAGTCAATATGGTATCTAGATTGATGTCAAACCCCAAGGAAATACATTGTAAATAAGCTAAGAGGATTTTGAGATATCTACGTGGTACAGTTGGTTATGGTTTGATATACAGATCTATAGAAGATTTCAGGCTTATTGGTTATACAAATTCATATTGGGCAGGTTGCATGGATGATAGGAAATCAACTTCAAGATATTCATTCAGCATGGGTTCAACAGTAGTTTCTTGGAGCACCAAAAAGAAACCTACAGTTTATCTCTCCGCGGTAGAAGCAGAGTATAAAGAAATAGCGACAACAACATGTGAAGCAGTTTAGTTGAGAACAATTTTGGAGGATCTTCGTGAGCAACAGGAACAACCTATTCAGTTGATATGTGATAGTCAAAGTGCTATTCAGATGACCAAAAATCCAATGTTTCACAAGAAGACAAAGCATTTGATATTGAGTATCATTTTGTTCAATATTTGGTTCAACAAGGTGTGGTCGAGATCGGGTATTGTAGAACAAAAGAACAGGTATCTGATATTTTCACCAAATAATTATCAAAGGAAAAGTTCTTCAAATTCAGAGATGATCTGGGAATATTTCCAAATGATCATTATGGGGGAGAAATGTTGGAATAATGATTCATTTATCATATTCTAGATGTAATTTTTTTTAGTATGGCAGTTTTCCAAGAATTTGATGGTAGTTGTCCAAGAATTTGATCTAGATATAAAACCTACCAAATTAGTGAAGGGACAAGGATTGTGTAAACTGGTCGCAGAAGCTCAAGATCGAATAAATGAAGACCTTGAGTGGGAGAATGAATTAGCATTATGGTGTGGTGAATATTTATACATTCCCCTTGGACAAGAGTCTTGGTATGGAAAATTTATTTACCTCCTACATCATGGGACTTTCCTTGAAAACCTAAACCCTAAGGAAAGGAGATCTCTCAGGATAAAATCTGCACAATAACGCCTCATAAATTTAGTACTTTTCTGCGTAAATTATGATGGAGTACTCTTGAGATGTATCGAACTTGAATATGTTGAAAAGGTTCTGAGGGAGATCCATGATGGTCTTGTGGGTGGACACTTTGCAGAGGATACCACAGCTCACAAAATATTAAGAGCCATTTATTATTGACCTACTCTATTTAGGGATGCTCATACGTATGCTAGAAACTGTAAATATTTCCAATGAGTGTTGGAAGAGAGAAGAGGGAAGTTGTCCCACTCGAACCAGTGACTATATCCATACCTTTCGAGCAATGGGGGTTATACGTCATAGGGTATATTACCCCAAGTTATTCAAAAAAACATAAACACATACTGACTGGTACAGACTATTTTACTAAATGGGCAGAGGTCATCCCTCTGTTTCATGTGAATGAGAAGGTTGTAATCCAATTCATAGATCAACATCTGATCACAAGGTTTGGGATGGATTCCGTTCTCATTTTTTTAAATGCTTCCTACTTTTCTTCTACTCTATTAATAGAGTTTGCTCTAGATAAAGGAATCACAATAAGATACTTTGAAAACTACTATCCACAAGGGAATGGGGTGGCAGAATCAACTAATAAGAACCTGGTGAGGATATTGAAGAAAATTGTCACAGACAATCAGAAGAATTGTCATAGCTCGCTTCATAATGCCTTATGGGAAGACAGAGTAACACCCAAGGAATCTATAAGGAACTCTCCAAACTTTCTGGTATACGGACAAGAAGTCATTCTCCCAAATGGGTTATATCTTTCATCACTTCATCTTGTTCAAGGTTCACGAGGACAACCCTCATCGGTTATTCAACAAAGAATTGATACCCTCCTCATGCTGGAAGAGGAAAGGGAGAAATCAAAATCGAAGTTCATCTCTCATCAACAAATAGTTAAAACATGGTTTGACAAGCATAAGGCCAAAGAGAAGAATTTTGGAGTAGGAGACTTAGTCCTAAAATGGGATAGAGAAAACGAACCTAAGGGAAAACATTTAAAGGTTCATAATATATGGCTTATACCTTTCCAAGTATCTGAAAAAATTGGGGCAGGAATGTATCAGTTGAAAAATATGAGGGGGGAACCCGACACCCTCTCAATGAATGGCAAAGCCCTAAAACAATATTTCTGTTAAAATTTTGTTTTTCAAAAAAAAAAATGTGTGTATCTTATCCCCTGTTATATTTTGATTAGGATAAAATTGTAAGTTTAGGGTAGACTGATTGCAGAGTCTCTTTTATTCCTGTCTTTTCTGTTTTCTTGGTAATTTATTGTAATAAAGTTGTGTTTCGTAAAACATTGGTCAACCCTAATAAATATGGTGTAGCAAACTCTACTCCTAACTCACGCTTACGTGCAACATAAGAAACGTTGGGAAATTACAAACTTCTTCAAGGATATCTATATCTTGTATTTGCAAAACAAACAACCTTGGTGAGTGATGAAGTGTCTACCTGGTGGCCTGGTAAAGCCCAAAGGGAAATATGGCAAGTTGGAAAGGACCACATGTACCTCTAGACAAAGCTAGGAAGAATTTCACATTAACCATTTCATCTTGCAGATAACAGAGATCCTCCTCTCCCACTCTCTCAGGGAATTTCTGCCATAAATAAATCAATTATATTAATTGAGTGTAAAGTAGGAGAGGGTATTTAGATAACTACGTCGAGTCTATGGACGCTCGCTAGAAGTAGAGCAAGGTCTGTGACATTGGGGTGACTCTGTCGGGGCTAGGGATGCTCACTGGCAGTGGAACAATACCGTAGCGAGTGAATAATGATAACTAAAACAACCTCAAGCTAATGAATTCTTTACTCAGCTCTTGTCAAATGGGGGCGTGGATCACAGTCAAGAGGAACAAAGGTGGGATAACGTTTAAAATCCATAGGCAAACCTAGATTCACGAACCTGGGAAATTGTACATGCATGGATAGGAAATACTCTAATAAAAGTGAAGCCATTTAGCTTCTCAACCAGCTTCCGCATGATTTAAGCCCAAAGGAAGGAACAAAGATTCTTCTTTCGCCCAGAGAATCACCATTTGTTAAGCGCTCAACACACCCTAAAAGATTTTATGAAATTTTGTCTCTTTTGGGTACGATTTGTTTTCTTTTTTTTCTACTTTTTTAATGTGATCCATTGTCGAGGGATCCCTAATTTTATTTTTGTAATGTCCCCAAGGCCGATCCCTATTGAAAATCATGTTTTTGAAATGAATTGTAATTATGTTTTATAGGCTGGTGAGCCAAGTTTATATAATTTGGTGGGCTTATGTGATTGTTAGGCTAGAGAGCCTAAGTGTTGAAGGCCAAGAGCCTGMTTTTGTATATGTAATCACGYAGAACATTAATAAAAATATAAACACCGYTGCRTGCAGACCGACCAYGATTAATGAGTGATGGGGACTAAGCTTCCACGGAGTGGGAAAGAGATTAGGGGTTGGAAGGTGGGAAGAGGGGMTAAGTGTTGAGCCTAGGGGATTAAGTCCTTGGGAATAATATTTTAATATTATTCCAAAAAGACCATGTGAAATATATGTTTTATCCTAARTTCTTTTGGAATGACAAGTGACTTCCAAATGGGGAGGAACGCATGCAGTTTCATGGGTGACAAGTGTCGACTCAAGTGCATGCAGTTAAAAATTGTTGAATTGAGCCATGATGGGGGGTTCCTCCTCCATTCTACCCGACCATGTGAACGTGAACGGTCTGACCTCTGCAAGAATACCCTGGTGCAACCCTAAAAGCTGAAAAGCCTGTGTTGATTTCAGAGATAGCCGGTACAACCTCTATTTGAACAGTTTGAGCCTATGCATGGAATCTTTGTACACTTGGTGCAATCCCGAAACCAAAACCGTGAGTCTATCCCATGATTGCGGGGCTTTTTTGGGAAGCCCGTGTCTATTTTCCCAGTTGGTTGTTGTGGCCACGCAGTGCAGGACTACGCGTGGCTTTCTAGCCAGTGTAAGTCCGTGTTGATCATGTGTGTAACCTCTCTCCAGGTGAGGGAGGTGATTGTTGTTGGAAGAGGAAGTTTTCCAGGCCTGTGAGTAACTCTTTCCAAGTGAGAGAGTTTGTTGAGAAGTGGTTTCTTCCAGACAGTGTCCAACACCATCTTCGGGCTCTGAGACATCCTGATTTAGCCTATTGTCGAGACCCAAAGAGGGAGGTGTAGCACCAATGGAATGTGCTTGTGAAGGCGTATACTCCTGGGCGAAACAGGCATGTGGGGAATGAGAGTCTGAGATTAGTGGGCGTAAGATGGCATCCTAGGAAGAATCCTCCCAGTCATTCTGTGTAGTTTTTCCCTATAACCTCAGCCTAGCCTAGGATTCCTTTCCTTGGGGTGGAGCTTAGTCCCAGCTCGGGGGTGACCCACTGCTGAGCTTGATGAGAAGTGTGGTGTAAGGCTGGGAGGTTCGTGGAAGGCCTGCATGTGGTTGGTGGAATTACCACCGTTTCAAAGATAAGTACCAGACGATGTTTTAATTATGTTTTGCATGTATGTGTATTTATATTTATCATGTATTCTATTGTTCATATGAATTAATGTTAATTCCATGGATTATTTATGTCAGCAGTAATTTTGTGCTTACTCTGAGTTTAAATGTGTTTAACCTGTTTTAAATGCATGTTATTAATTAAGCATAAAATGATGTTGTTCCACGAAGTAGCACTTGCCCAGCCCGGAATGGGGGTGTTATAGAATGGTATCAGAGTGTTACAAAATGAAAGAGTGTTACAGTATGGTATCAAAGCCAAGGTTTCGACGTTGAGCCTAGATGGGCCAGTTGAGTGGTCTTTGGACTGAGGGTTTGAGGAAAAATTGTGTCTGGAGGACCAATTTCGGACCTTTGAATGCTCCTGATTGTCAAGGAGTTACTTGACTTTGTTACTAAGATCAGGAGGTGTAGCAGTGTTATGAAACCACAACCGGGGTGTCATTTGGCCATAGGGAGAGAGGACTCCACACCAAAAGTGTTGGAGTCGTAGGATCTGTTCGGGGAAAAGGAGAACCCTCGTGGCCGTCAGACCTGAAAAAAGTGTGCAGGGTTTAAAAACCCTTTCGAGTTGCACAGGAACGTGGAAATCGTGATACAAGAAATCCTGAATTTGTCAAGACTATCCATCAGGGAAAACGTGGTTGTTGGTCAACGTTTAAGCACCCGAAAAACCCAAGGGCAAGAACCCTTGTTTTCACAAGTCGCGAAATAGCGAAACCCGAAATCCCGAAACGATCTACACCGTAGATCGTAGGAGAGGAACTTGAAATGTTGGATCATTTCAAAATTTGGGGATTGAAATGACAAGAGACTTGGAGTCGCTACATCACGAACTCTCGATTACCGAAAACCCAAAACCATGAAATCCCGAAAACACCGAAAGGATCTGCACAATAGATCAAAGAAAAGTCTAACCGTTGGATTTTTTATTGGAATGGATGTGGACACATGGATGTGCACCACGTGCCAGCAATTCAAGAAGATAGGCAAGAATGGTGGGACCTGATGACATCATCGAAGGTGACGTGGACCCTCCTGAACATGCCATGTGCCACCGTGGTTAAGGGCGACAGTCGTACTGTGGGTTCGGAGAGTAAAGTAAATCGGAATTTCGTAATTCGAGAGTTGGAGTGGCAAGGGGTTGGGAGTCACTGCATCATGAAATCCTGGGTATCGAAGAGCCGAAACCCGAAAGTGAGTGTGAGATCCTCGTGGACCAAAACCCCGAAGCCAGAAGTCTTGAAGTCCCGAAATTTGCAGAGCCGTCAGAGCTCAGAAAAATTTGTGAAGTCAAAACGTTTTCTCACTCACATTGGTTTATGAATATTATGATTTTGTTAAGGGTTTAAGGCCTGACAAACTTTGGTTGAATGCACATTGTGTGTGTAGATTTCAACGAGTGTCAGGACAGCCAAAAACTGACGCCGAGTATGGAATTGGAAGAGGTGCAGATTGCCTCTGAAACAGAGGACGAAAGGGTAGGAAGGAATGTCAACCTGCGAGTCGAAGGATTGAACTCCAATGGGAATGGAAGAGAATTGGATAAGGAACGGCATATAATGAAAATAATTGAAGGATTGTAGAAGGATGCCCAGGCTCGCCAAGCTAATAGTCGTAAGCTCATGAGAGTCAGGGATTAGCAAGGTGAATTCAAATTAAAAATGTTGAAGAGCCTGGAAAGAATAGAAAGGAAATTGGAGAAGGGGAGTGACT
>JZKD02S1657451.1:27255-48066 GCA_000966675.3 Picea glauca
CAAGGGAGGTTAGCAGCCGAAGGACTATCTAGGTGACAAAGAAGGTGTATACTCCTGGGGTGGAACATGCATGTGGGGAAGGAGAGTCTGTGGGTAGTGAGTATGAGTGGTTCCTGGGAGAGAATTCCTTCCTTGTGACCAAGTGTTTTCCCTATAACCTTAGCCTAGCCTAGGATTCCTTGCCTTAGGGTGGACCTTAGTCCCAGCTCAGGGGTGACTACTGCTGAGCTTGATGAGCAGAGTGGTCTAAGGCTAGGAGGTTCATGGAAGGCCTGCACCTGGTTGGTGGAATTACCACCGTTTCAAAGATAAGTACCAGATGTTGTTTTAATTACGTTTCTGCATGTCTGTGTATTTATATTTATCATGTATTCTGGTGTGCATATGAATTAATGTTAAAGCCATTGATTATTTATAGTAGCAGTAATTCTTATATTTACTCTGAGTTTAAATGTGTTTCATTTCCTTAAATGCATGTCTTATATATAGAATTAAGTATGAGATTGTTATTCTGCGAAACAGTGCCTTCCCAGTCTGGAATGGGGGTGTTACAGTTTGGTATCATAGCGTTACAGTATGAAAGAGTGTTACAGAATGGTATCAAAGTGTTACAGTATGAAAGAGTGTTACAATTTTCATGTTTCTTCATCGATCAAATTGGATTTATTTGGATCTGTCAAAGTGAAACATTTGTGTCTAAAATGAACTTGGCATTTTAACTACGAATCTACAGCTAAAATTGTGACCTGCAGGCTTATGTTCGGCGTCAGAAAAATCCGAGCAAGTAAAATGACCACATAGTAACAATAATCGTCAATCATCGATGTATCATCGGCATCGATAAAACACGGAGTATATTTGTGCTAGTTGTTCACAAAGAAGTTTCAGGAGGTAGCCGATTTCCCATCGGCATCAGCGAAATATGAAAGGGATAAACATTGAGATGGGCCATGTTGAACCTTCGATAGTTGATTACTGATGTGTTTTTTCGGGGTCATTGAATTCTCAAATATTTAAATCATGGAAAAATTTTGCATTGACACATCGTCGATCACCAATCCCCGATGCATTTTTGGCATCGACAATTTTCGAGAGGGGTAATCCAGGAACAATTGTTTAAACTTATCGTTGATCATCGATCCTTAATAATTTTTCCACATCGACATGGTAGGAACTGTTGTTAAAATTCTTAGCTAAGGAAAGTCCCCGATTATGAATAACATGATTAAACGAAGATGCCAATATCAAACACCACGTGTATTTTCTGCGTAGGCATTTTGTATGCCCTAGTTTCATCCCGAGTTACCTTAGGTTTTCCCATATCATAGTCACACTTCCAAGTCAACATTTTCACATCAGCGTTGTACGAAAATATGGATCAGCATTGGAGTTTTCTCCAAGAGATATCAATGAACATTGTCTAAAGAAAATCACAGACTCTCGATCCACTCGTTAAATTAGCAGAACGATGGGACGTTTTCAACATGAAATACGATCAGATTCTTCCATGTAATAGGCCAGTTAATGTTTCCCTCTGCATACATTGCTACCCCGTTCGTCGATTGAACAACGGGAATTTGAAATCGTCGATGAACCACATTATAGCCCGTGCCTATGCCACCAACCTATAACTTCATTTAATCTTGAACATAATGAGGATATGGCGTCATATTTTGTAGAACCGCACTCACACCTCGAATTGAATAACTGATGCGACAAGGTAAGTATTATATCCATTAAATCACTAAGATAAATTCAAACACCTCCATTATGCACACAATTTTTCATTTCCAGAGAAGTCGAAGAAGTGAAGAGAGCGTCTCAAGAGTTGTGTTTGATTCTCGAAAATTTCAAAAAAACCAGGTTAAGCTAGTGCGAAAAAGAGGTGTGTGTTAATTTTTGCATTTCGACGGTTGCATTTTTATGTATCAGCATTCTATATGCAACACAATGTCTAACATTTTTCTATCTGCAGGGAAAAATGCCTCCAAGGAAGCCAACGAGCAAACGCTCACCGAGGGCACTGAAATTAAAGGAGGCAGATATTGGTGAAGGATCTTCTCCCGACACTGCGAGGTAGTTGGAATTTTCTTCCAAGGTGGAACCAATCATTAAAACATCGACTAAGAAGGAATTTAAACAACCCCCCACTTTTGGCGATACAGAAGTAATGACTGGATCAAATATGATGCTCCCACAATGGGGATATTTGTTCAATAGAATCAACTAGGAATATTACCTTGACTTTATTCCCCAAAATGACTCGAATGTAAGGGTGCTTGATGACCAAGTCTTTCCAAATATCTGGCGGTCGTTCTTGCATATGGTATCCTGTCGAAGTCCATTCTTTCCCTGCATTGAGACTCTGAGTTGGATAATCGACCACACAGGCATGCAAAAGTTCCTAATTAATGATGAGAATGATGGATTTGTCAGATTTTTTCTCCCAACAGAGGTCTAGAAGTATTACAATATCAGGGACCTAGAGGAGTGGTTGAACACGGACTTCGTGGTGAATTTATATGAATTCCATGACACCAGTCGATTAATGGCCTCCTGGTGGAAGGAAGAAAAGAAATTTACAAATTGGAGAAATGACTGGTATGGGACAACAAATTTGAGGGCACCATATATTTACTTAATGGCTCTAATTTGTCGATTATACAAGGAAAAAGACTACGCTAAGTTCTCAGAGGCATGGATTCCCCCGGCATACAATGTAGCTATTTTGGGGAGTAGTTTCAACTAGGGAGAAATTATATCCAAGCAATTGAGCACCAGTATATTGCAGGTTCAGACACCAAAGGAAGGAGAGGCGCTCGCTTTTCACATGGCTTCTTATTTTCTAGACGTGATATGCTCAAGGAATGCCTTCATTGGCATGAATTTGAGTTGGCACATCGAATAGCTTCCTATACATGTCTACTTCAGCGTCCTGTGGGAAAACAGGTACAAGAAGTCTTATTCTCTCTGTTATCACTCAAGCAAACTCTCCTAGGTTATATCTCAGAGATTCCTGGTAACTTAACCTTTTTGTAACTATTTTCTCAATAATGGGTGTGGGTTTGGATCAAGATAAATATCTTAAATCATTGGATTGTATCTTCAATACAATCTAGCTATATTCATGGAATACAAGGCCTTCAAGAGCTATTATCAGATAGGTTTGTAAATCAAATGGATAAGAAAACCAATCAATTAACCAGAACATACATAGGAAATATATATGATGGGTCAATAAACTAGAAAAGGATGCTTATGATTCTTTATTAACAATCAAAGGTAAGATGAAAGTTACCATGGGACCATTAAACATAGACAAATGAATACTTTCAACTCATAAGCATAGAAAAAGATAGAAAAAGTCTGACAATAACAATGAAAGAAGCTTGCAGGCTTAATATATTCAAGAAAGTGTCTTTTTCACAATAACACTCGATTATAGAACTCAAAATCGAACCTTCAGCCTCAAGGACTGAATTTCCCCCCCCTTGTTACATCAATATTCTATGGCTTTATAGCCTTTACATGAGAAATCTAGATCTTGAAAAGTAGGATTAGACTTACTTAAAATAGACAGTCAAAAATTGTCACAAAAGAATAGGAAGATATCCTTAAAACTAGGTCAACTCCTTATCTTTTATGATCTTTATCTCCTTCAAAATATTTTTCAAGTGTATAAAACCTTCCAAGGATGTTGAATATCCATAAAAAACTAGCTGGGTTGAATTTTCTATTTTTATCCAAAAAATGTTTTATGTGCCCAAAAAATAGGTGGTTATTTCCATTTTTCCACCATCTAAAACACCTCATACATCAAGACAAAACCTTAAATATGATGTATTTAATTATCATGAATATTAAGAACCATTCTCGAGATGTTTGGCTAAGAAAAATTTAGATCTGGGCAAAAATACGACCTCTTTGCCATGTTTGTGCTTTCGATGGCTAATGAACAGTTGAAATGTTCGCCTAAGCCACCGAAAATTATGGAAATATTCCTCTCAAATATTTGCCCATATATCTAAAATAAAAATTGATTTTTGAAAACTGAGAGAGGTTTTTGTATATCGGTTTGTTTTGAGAGAAAAATTCTCTCGGTTATTTGAGATTCGTTTTAATTTGCCTGTGATCTTCATTTCAAAAATATGTGTCAAACAGGTAAATTTTGAGATCCAAAAATTAGGGTTCAGAGATGAATTCGATTCTCCAAATATATGAAACATGTAGGAAAATTGAGATAGGTTATTGGTCTTTGATATGTTAGGCACAAAAACCACTGACCGTTTCTAAAAATGATCTACCAGTTGCTCAAAATAATCGTTTGAAAATGATGACTCAACCTAGTAAAAACGCAGAATTTTTACACTTTCGGTGGCTTAGAAGCCCTTTTGGAAAGACGCTTAGCTACTGAAACCTGAGTTTTGACTTTTTTGAAGGGAAAACCAAATCAAATGTTTTTCAAACTTTATTACAAACCTAAGGCTCTAAAAAACGAACCTTTAAAAATTTAGAAATGTATTTTTCAATGACTTCCTATCACCTAAAATAAACAAATTTGACTGTGTTATTTGAGGAGATAACATTTGGCTCCTTCCGAGGATGAAAGCCTCCCTACGAGGTTTCAAGAACCTCAGCTCCAATGCCTTTCCTGTTGGGCTATGGATTCATTTGACCTGTGCAACTGATCTTCTGCAAACCTGTAACTTACCTGTAGCCTTTACCATTGGGCTATGGAGTCGTTTGGCCTTTATAAATAATCCCCTTCAAACCTGTAGCCTTGAAAGTCTTCATAGTCTTAGACATTTGTAGTGATCTTTAGATGCTAATGGATGAGGTCGAAAATGACACCCTGAAAAACCAATCTTTTTCCAAAAATAGATAAGAAGTTTTATCTTCCTCACGCTGCTGACACCTCCAAAATTGAAACAGAGCAATAAAACTGATGCTCTAAATTATGATCATCACTTTGGAACCTTTCTCATGCCAACTGGAACAACAACACTTATATCTGTGCAAAAATTGTAGCATTCTTCCCTATTCTGTGCTTTTGGTGGCTAGGAGAGACAAAATTCTAACCTGTAAGCTACCGAAAGCTCTGCTTTCGGTGGCTAAAAACAACTATGAAAGTCTGCCTAAGCCACTAAAAGCTCTGTTTTGAAATTGTCTTTCAAAATTGAAAAAATGTATTTCCTTCGATCTTCTGATCTTCACTTATGCTCCTTTGAGGCTTTAGCAGCCTGAGCAGAGTCTGGGTTATCAGCAGAGTTGATATATGCCCCTGGATTATCAACAAGATTAGTGGTTTCTTCTGCTANTTTGTATATCGGTTTGTTTTGAGAAAAAAACTCTCTCAGTTATTTGAGATTCATTTTTATTTTCCCGTGATCTTCATTTCAAAAACATGTGTCAAACAGGTAAATTCTGAGATCCAAAAATTAGGGCTCAGAGATGAATTTGATTCTCCCAATATATGATACCTGTAGGAAAATTGAGAGAGGTTATTGGTATTTTATATGTTAGGCAAAACAAACTCCGACCGTTTCTCAAAATGATATTCCAGCTGCTCAAAATAATAGTTTGAAAATGATGACTCAACCTAGTAAAAACGCAGAATTTCTGCACTTTCGGTGGCTTAGAAGCCCTTTTGGAAAGGCGCTTGGCTATCGAAACCTGAGTTTTGACTTTTTTTAAGGGAAAACCAAATCAAATGTTTTTCAAACTTTATTACAAACCTAAGGCTCTAAAAAATGAACCTTAAAAAATTTAGAAATGTATTTTTCAATGACTTCCTATTACCTAAAATAAACAAATTTGATTGTGTTATTTGAGGAGATAACATCTGGCTCCTTCTGGGATGAAATCCTCCATACAAGGTTTCAAGAACCTCAGATCCAATGCCTTTCCTGTTGGGCTATGGATTCATTTGGCCTATGCAACCGATCTTCTGCAAACCTGTAACTTGCCTGTAGCCTTTACCATTGGGCTATGGATTCGTTTGGCCTTTAGAAATGATCCCTTGCAAACCTCTAGCCTTGAAAGTATTCATAGTATTCAAAATCTATAGTGATATTCAGATGCTGATGGATGAGGTCGAAAATGACACCCTGAAAAGCCAGTCATCTTTTGCCAAAAATAGACAAGAAGTTTTATCTTCCTCACGTTGCTGACACCTCCAAAACTGAAACAGAGCAATAAAACTGATGCTCTAAATTATGATCATCACTTTGGAACCTTTCTCGTGCCAACTGGAACAAAAACACTTAGATCTATGCAAAAATTATAGCATTTTGTCCTATTCTGTGCTTTCAGTGGCTAGGAGAGCCAAAATTCTAACTTGTAAGTTACCGAAAGCTCTGCTTTCGGTGGCTAAAAACATCTGTGAAAGCCTGCCTAAGCCACTGAAAGATCTGTTTTGAAACTGGCTTTCAAAATTGAAAAAATGTATTTCCTTCCATCTTCTGATCTTCATTTCTACTCCTTTGAGGCTTTAGCAGCCTGAGCAGAGTCTGGGTTATCAACAGAGTTGATATCTGCCCCTGGATTATCAACAAGATTAGTGGATGCTTCTGCTAGGGTTTATAGAGCAATATGTACCTTAGGTCTTGGAGGCATCATTTTGATTCTTAGCAACGTGATCTTCCTGTACAACCTAGCATCAAAATTTGGTTCCCTTTCTCTAGCTTAACATATTGTTTAGTAAGCCTTTGGTGAGAATCATACAACTCAATATCTTTTTCTGTCAAAGTTTGATTACTAGTCTTAACTTTTCTGACAAGGAGTCCAATATCATATGCTTGTCCTAGCATTTGATTAATTTTTGAAACTTTGGGCTTGTTGGTTGATGCCTCATCATCATGTATCTCTTGCTCTTCCTTAGGTGTAGGTGAAGGCAAATCTACATACTCTGTCATCTATTTTCCAGCTGGGATTGCTCCTTGAAGATTTGTCTTTGCTACAGTTTCCTCATGCTCTGCTGCAACCTGTTGTAACCATTTCCAAAAGTTGTACCACCAAGATTCAGATATCCACTTTTCAAGTCATATCCATTTATAATTTTCCATATGGATTAGTAAGAGATCAGTGAGGAAAATTATAGGTTGAAAAATCCATGCATTGGATGAATAGGTGGGGGTGGCACTTGACTAGAACTAACACTGCTATTATCACTTGTTTGAGATCCACCTTGACTAAGCACCTNAAAAATTTAGAAATGTATTTTTCAATGACTTCCTATCACCTAAAATAAACAAATTTGACTGTGTTATTTGAGGAGATAACATTTGGCTCCTTCCGAGGATGAAAGCCTCCCTACGAGGTTTCAAGAACCTCAGCTCCAATGCCTTTCCTGTTGGGCTATGGATTCATTTGACCTGTGCAACTGATCTTCTGCAAACCTGTAACTTACCTGTAGCCTTTACCATTGGGCTATGGAGTCGTTTGGCCTTTATAAATAATCCCCTTCAAACCTGTAGCCTTGAAAGTCTTCATAGTCTTAGACATTTGTAGTGATCTTTAGATGCTAATGGATGAGGTCGAAAATGACACCCTGAAAAACCAATCTTTTTCCAAAAATAGATAAGAAGTTTTATCTTCCTCACGCTGCTGACACCTCCAAAATTGAAACAGAGCAATAAAACTGATGCTCTAAATTATGATCATCACTTTGGAACCTTTCTCATGCCAACTGGAACAACAACACTTATATCTGTGCAAAAATTGTAGCATTCTTCCCTATTCTGTGCTTTTGGTGGCTAGGAGAGACAAAATTCTAACCTGTAAGCTACCGAAAGCTCTGCTTTCGGTGGCTAAAAACAACTATGAAAGTCTGCCTAAGCCACTAAAAGCTCTGTTTTGAAATTGTCTTTCAAAATTGAAAAAATGTATTTCCTTCGATCTTCTGATCTTCACTTATGCTCCTTTGAGGCTTTAGCAGCCTGAGCAGAGTCTGGGTTATCAGCAGAGTTGATATATGCCCCTGGATTATCAACAAGATTAGTGGTTTCTTCTGCTAGGGTTTACAGGGCAATATGTGCCTTAGGTCTTGGAGGCATCATTTTGATTCTTAGAAACCTAATCTTCCTGTACAACCTAGCATCAAAATTTGGTTCCTTTTCTCTAGCTTAGCATATTGTTTAGTAAGCCTTTGGTGAGAATCATACAACTCAATATATTTTTTTGTCAAAGTTTGATTACTAGTCTTAACTTATCTATCAAGGAGTCCAAGATCATATGCTTGTCTTATCATTTGATTGTTTTTTGACAATTTGGGCTTGTTGGTTGACGCCTCATCATCTTACAGCTCCTACTCTTCCTTAGGTGTAGGTGAAGGCAAATCTGCATACTCTGCCATCTGTTTTCCAGCTAGGACCGCTCCTTGAAGATCTGGCTTTGCTACAGTTTCCTCATGCTCTGCTACAACCTGTTGTAACCATTTCCAAAAGTTGTACCACCAAGCTTCAGATATCCACTTGTCAAGTCATAGCCATTTATAAATTTCCATATGGATTAGTAAGAGGTCTGGGAGGAAAATTATAGGTTGAAAAATCCATGCATTGGATGAATAGGTGGGGGTGGCACTTGACTAGAACTAACACTGCTATTATCACTTGTTTGAGATCCACCTTGACTAAGCACCTCCAAAATCAAAAAAGAACCTTGATAATGATGAATTTAATTATTATATATAATTTGGAACTGTCCTCATGGAATTCGGATCAAGGGAACTCAAATCTGTGAAAAAATAGTAGCATTCTACCCTATTTTATGCTTTCGGTGGCTAGGAGAGCCAAAATTCTAATGTGTAAGCCACCGAAAGATCTGCTTTCGATGGCTAAGGACAGTTGTGCAAATTGAAATAGCCACCAAAAAGGTAGGCTTTCAAAATTGTAGAAATCCATTTCTTTCTACCTCACCATTGTTGGACAACATCGAGCTTATGTGTTTTCATATCATTAGACCTCTAATTNAAAAATTTAGAAATGTATTTTTCAATGACTTCCTATCACCTAAAATAAACAAATTTGACTGTGTTATTTGAGGAGATAACATTTGGCTCCTTCCGAGGATGAAAGCCTCCCTACGAGGTTTCAAGAACCTCAGCTCCAATGCCTTTCCTGTTGGGCTATGGATTCATTTGACCTGTGCAACTGATCTTCTGCAAACCTGTAACTTACCTGTAGCCTTTACCATTGGGCTATGGAGTCGTTTGGCCTTTATAAATAATCCCCTTCAAACCTGTAGCCTTGAAAGTCTTCATAGTCTTAGACATTTGTAGTGATCTTTAGATGCTAATGGATGAGGTCGAAAATGACACCCTGAAAAACCAATCTTTTTCCAAAAATAGATAAGAAGTTTTATCTTCCTCACGCTGCTGACACCTCCAAAATTGAAACAGAGCAATAAAACTGATGCTCTAAATTATGATCATCACTTTGGAACCTTTCTCATGCCAACTGGAACAACAACACTTATATCTGTGCAAAAATTGTAGCATTCTTCCCTATTCTGTGCTTTTGGTGGCTAGGAGAGACAAAATTCTAACCTGTAAGCTACCGAAAGCTCTGCTTTCGGTGGCTAAAAACAACTATGAAAGTCTGCCTAAGCCACTAAAAGCTCTGTTTTGAAATTGTCTTTCAAAATTGAAAAAATGTATTTCCTTCGATCTTCTGATCTTCACTTATGCTCCTTTGAGGCTTTAGCAGCCTGAGCAGAGTCTGGGTTATCAGCAGAGTTGATATATGCCCCTGGATTATCAACAAGATTAGTGGTTTCTTCTGCTATGGTTTACAGGGCAATATGTGCCTTAGGTCTTGGAGGCATCATTTTGATTCTTAGAAACCTAATCTTCCTGTACAACCTAGAATCAAAATTTGGTTCCTTTTCTCTAGCTTAGCATATTGTTTAGTAAGCCTTTGGTGAGAATCATACAACTCAATATATTTTTCTGTCAAAGTTTGATTACTAGTCTTAACTTATCTATCAAGGAGTCCAAGATCATATGCTTGTCTTATCATTTGATTATTTTTTGACAATTTGGGCTTGTTGGTTGATGCCTCATCATCTTACAGCTCCTACTCTTCCTTAGGTGTAGGTGAAGGCAAATCTGCATACTCTGCCATCTGTTTTCCAGCTAGGACTGCTCCTTGAAGATCTGGCTTTGCTACAGTTTCCTCATGCTCTGCTACAAACTGCTGTAACCATTTCCAAAAGTTGTACCACCAAGCTTCAGATATCCACTTGTCAAGTCATAGCCATTTATAACTTTCCATATGGATTAGTAAGAGGTCTGGGAGGAAAATTATAGGTTGAAAAATCCATGCATTGGATGAATAGGTGGGGGTGGCACTTGACTAGAACTAACACTGCTATTATCACTTGTTTGAGATCCACCTTGACTAAGCACCTCCAAAATCAAAAAAGAACCTTGATAATGATGAATTTAATTATTATATATAATTTGGAACTGTCCTCATGGCATTCGGATCAAGGGAACTCAAATATGTGAAAAAATAGTAGCATTCTACCCTATTCTATGCTTTCGGTGGCTAGGAGAGCCAAAATTCTAATGTGTAAGCCACTGAAAGATCTGCTTTCGATGGCTAAGGACAGTTGTGCAAACTGAAATAGCCACCAAAAAGGTAGGCTTTCAAAATTGTAGAAATCCATTTCTTTCTACCTCACCATTGTTGGACAACATCGAGCTTATGTGTTTTCATATCATTAGACCTCTAATTCAATCAACACATTTATATGTAGTAAGAGAATGCCCTTTTTCTTTGAGTTGATCATATTTTTTGTGTGTTAACACTCCAAACTTTTGCATATTCTTTGATTGAAATTTGCATTCCCCTTTCTCTTCTTTTTGGCGATGATATCTAGAAAATATGGCAAATATGCTCGGCGTTTGAGTTAATTCAACACTTTGCTTCTGTAGAGTCTGGTAGCTACCTTCAAGTTCTTCATGCCTGCGTAAAATGCTCATTATTTATGTTTGAAAATTTTGATCAAAACCCAAAAACAATCATTATTCCACCAGTAAGAAAAAGAGCCTACAGATGCCATTGGAATTCCATGCTTGTGGCACCATCCTCTTAAGCATTTAAAGAGTGTGATGTGCAACCTATTGTGGGATTGTTGTAATGTCCCCAAGGCCAAGCCCAATTGTAAATCTTGTTTACGAAATGAGTTGTAAAAATTTGTTATAGGCTGGTGAGCCAAGTTTATATAAGCTGGTGGGCTTATGTGATTGTTAGTCCAGAGAGCCTAAGTGTTGAAGGCCAAGAGCCTGCTTTTGTATATGTAATCATGCATAACATTAATAAAAATATAAACACCACTACGTGCAGACTGACCATGATGAATGAGTGATGGGGGACTAAGATTCCACAGAGTGGGCAAGGGATTAGGGGTTAGAAGGTGGGAAAAGGAGCTAAGTGTTGAGCCTAGGGGCTTAAGTCCTGGGAATAATATTTTAATATTATTCCAAAAATACCATGTGAAATATATTTTTTATCCTAAGTTCTTTTGGAATGACAAGTGACTTCCAAATGGGAAGGAACACATGTTGATGGAACGCATGCATTTTCATGGGTGACAAGTGTCAACCCAAGCACATGCAGATAAAACTGTTGAGTTGAGCCGTGATGGGGGTTCCTCCTCCATTCTACCCGACCATATGAACATGAACGGTTTGACCTCTGCAAGAATACCATGGTGCAACCCTGAAAGCAGAAAAGCCTGTGTTGATTTTGGAGATAGACAACACAACCTCTGTCTAAACAGTTTGAGCCTGTGCATGGAATCTCTGTACACTTGGTGCAATCCCAAAACCAAAACTGTGAGTCTATCCCATGATTGCGAAGCCTGTTTGGGAAGCTCGTGTCTGTTTTCCCAGTTGGTTGTTGGGGCCACGCAGTGCGGGACTGTGCATGGCTTACTGGCCAGTGTAAGTCCATGTTGAGCCTATGTGTAACCTCTCTCCAGGTGAGGGAGGTGATTGTTGTTGGAAGAGGCAGGTTGTCAGGCCTGTGAGAAACTCTTTCCAGGTGAGAGAGTTTGTTGGAAGTGGTTTCTTCCAGAGAGTGTCCAACACTAGCTTCAGGCTCTAAGACTTCATGATCCGGCCTATTGCTGAAACCCAAGGCAAGGGAGTTTAGATTTTGAAGGACTGTCTAGGTGACAGAGAAGGTGTATACTCCTGGGGTGGAGCAGACATGTGGGAAATGAGAGTCCAGGAGTAGTGGGTGTAAGATGGCATCCTGGGAAGAATCCTTCCAGTCATTTTGTGTTGGTTTCCCTGTAACTTCAGCCTAGCCTAGGATTCCTTACCTTGGGTTGGAGCTTAGTCCCAGCTTGGGGGTGACCCACTGCTGAGCTTGATGAGAAGCATGGTCTAAGGATGGGAGGTTCGTGGAAGGCCTACACGTGGTTGGTGGAACTACCACCATTTCAAAGATAAGTACCAGACAATATTTTAATTATGTTTTGCATGTCTATGTATTTATATTTATCATGTATTCTATTGTGCATATGAATTAATGTTAATTCCATGGATTATTTATGTTAGCAATAATTCTTGTGCCTACTCTGAGTTTAAATGTGTTTTCATTTGCTTAAATGCATGTCTTATATATAGAATTAAGTATGAGATTGTTGTTCCGTGAAGTAACGCCTACCCGGCCTGGAATGGGGGCGTTACAGAATGGTATCAAAGCATTATAGAATAAAAGAGTGTTACAGTATGGTATCAAAGCCAAGGTTTCGACGCTGAGCCTAGATGGGCCAGTTGAGTGGTCTTTGGACTGAGGGTTTGAGGAGAAATTGTGTCTGGAGGACCAATTTCGGACCTTTGAATGCTCCTAAGTGTCAAGGAGTTACTTTACCATGTTACCAAGCTCGGGAGGTGTAGAAGTGTTATGAAACTACAACCTGGGTGGCATCTGGCCACAGGGAGAGAGGACTCCACACCAGAAGTGTTGGAGCCGTAGGATCTATTCAGGGAAAAGGAGAACCCTCGTGACTGTCAGATCTGAAAAACATGCATAGTGTTTAAAAAACCTTTCGAGTTGCACAGGAATGTGGAAATCATGATACGCAAAATCTCGAATTCGTCGGGACCATCCATCGGGGAAAACATGGTTGTCGGTCGGCGTTTCGGCACCCAGAAAACACAAGGGAAAGAACCCTTGTTTTCGCAAGTTGTGAAATAGTGAAACCCGAAATCATGAAATGATCTACATCGTAGATCGTAAGTGACCGTCGGATCAAGTGGAAGAATAGACCGTAATTTCGGGATTTTGGCAAACGGAAGTTTGAGAGGTGAGGATGCACAAACTCCCAATGCCAGAAACCCCGAAACGCCAAAAGGATCTGCACAATAGATCCAACAAAAGTCTAACCGTTGGATTTTCGATTGGAATTCATGTGGACACATGGATGTGCACCACGTGCCAGCGATTTGAGAAGACGGGTGAGAATGCTGGGACCCGATGATGTCACCGAAGGTGACGTGGACCCTCCTGAACATGCCATGCGCCACTATGGTTAAGGGTGACATCCATACTGTGGACTCGAAGAGTAAAGTAAACCAGAATTTCAGAATTCGAGAGTTGGAGTTGCAAGGGGTTAGGAGTCACTGCATCATGAACTCCCCCGTACCAAAGACCCAAAACCTAAAAGCGAGTGTGAGAGCCTCTTGGACCAAAACCTTGAAGCCAAAATTCTCGAAGTTCGGAAATTTGCAGAGCCGTCAGCGCTCAAAAAAATTTGTGAAGTCAAAATGTTTTCTCACTCACGTTGGTTTATGAATATTATGATTTTGTTAAGGGTTTAAGGCCTGAAAAAATTCGGTTGACTGTATGTTGTGTGTGCAGAGTTCAACGAGTGTCAGAACAGCCAAAAACCGACGTCGGGTATGGAATTGGAAGAGGTGTATATTGCCTCTGAAACAGAGGACGAAAGGGTAGGAAGGAATGCCAACCTGGGAGTCGAAGGATCGAACTTCAATGGGCATGGAAGAGAATTGGATAAGGAAGGGAATATAATGAAAATAATTGAAGGATTGCAGAAGGATGCCTAGGCTTGCCAAGAAGATAGCCGAAAGCTCATAAGGGTCAGGGATCAGCAAGGTGAATTCAACTTAAAGATGTTGAAGAGCCTGGAAAGAATAGAAAGGAAATTGGAGAAGGGGAGTGACTCAAGCAAGACAAAGAGTCACGGGACCCTTGAGAGGAAAATAATATCAAGAAGTGCCAGGACCCCTGAGAGAAAAACAAGATCGAGGAGTGGTAGCAGACATCATCATCGCTCCCCAAAGCATTCCGGTAAGGAAGCACATAGTAGTTTAAGCCCATCTCCTACCAAAAAGCACAGGATATCTGGGATGGATGAATTGAAAGGGGAGATGAATAAGATTAAGCCTCCTACATTTGATGGAGAACATAATAAGGAGGAAGATACCGAAACATGGTTTCTTGGCATGAGGAAATATTTTCAACTGTAGAATTATTCCTCTCATGCAGAAGGAAGAATTGAGATGTATCAACTAAAAAGAAAAGCATCCATGTGGTGGGATTAGTTTTTGAAGGTACAACACATTAGAGAGAAATATATCACTTGGAAGGAGTTCAAGAGGTATTTCCAGAAGAAATACCTGACTAAAATATACTATGACAAAAAGATGAAGGAGTTCTTCGAACACAAGCTAGACAACATGACCATTGATGAATACGAACGGAGTTTCTTGGAACTACTGAAGTATGTTCCATTCATCTAAGATGAGGCTGTCAATATTCAGAGGTATCTGAGTGGACTGCCACCTGCCATTGGTGACAAGATTATGTATGATGATCCTAAGACTATGGAAGAAACAATAAGAAGGGACAAATGCTTATATGAATAGCAAAGAGAAAATCCTGCCTTTTGGAAGGCTTGGGATGACCAGAGGAAGTTTAAGAAGGAACAGAGGTAGAAGGGAAACAAACCTCCCTTTTTCATAAATAATCCTCAAGGACATCCATTGTTTAGAGAGCCAAGAATGGCTAAAGTGGGGGAACAAAGGCAGAGACAGACGTCCATTCAGTGTTGGGTCTATAAAGGGAACCACAAGTACAGGGATTGTCCCCATAAAAATGGCAAAGCAAGAGATGTCCATACTATTCAACAAGTTGAAACAGTGGAGGACATGGGCAGTAGAATTCCAAGGATCTACGTAGCCTTGGACAACAAACAAGTTGAATTTCAATCGCACATGATTGAAGTGGAAGGTATGATTGACAACCAACCATTTATTATTTTAATTGATTCAGGGGCTAGCCATAGTTATGTAGATCCTAGGGTGGTGGAAAGTTTGCATTTATCAAAAAGAAAACATGAAAAGTCTTGGTTAGTGCAGTTGGATACAGGAACCAAGAGGAAGGTCACTGAGTTGATTAAGTCTTGTTCTGTAGACATGAATGGATTGAACACAAAGGCTGAATTGAATATTTTGCCTTTAGGTTCTTATGACTTCTTAATTGGGATGGATTGGTTGGAGTAGCACCATGCCCTTCTGGACTATTGTAACAAGAGGTTTGCATGCCTGGATGAGGAGGGAAATTGGAAAACAGTCCAAGGAATTCTCAGGGTTGTGGCTGTTAGAGAGATCTCAGCCATGCAACTAAAGAAATGTTACAGGAAAGGTTGTCAATTATTTGCAGCCTGTGTGGAGGAAGCATCCAAAGATGAAGTCTCAAATATTGGAGACCATGAGGTACTCACGGAGTTCAAGGATGTATTTAAGGAGGTACCTGGACTACCTCTAAAGAGAGACATCAATTTTTCTATAAATTTGATGCCTAGAGCAACTCCAGTTTTGAAAGCTCCTTATAGAATGAGTACGCCAGAGCTGAAAGAGTTGCAATTGCATCTTGAAGAGATTCTAAAGAAGGGGTACATTCTCCCCAGAGTGTCACCTTGGGGTGCCCTAGTTCTATTCATGAAGAAGAAGGATGGGACGTTGAGGTTGTGCATTGATTTCAAACAGTTGAACAAAGTAATTGTCAAGAACAAGTATCCTCTGTCGAGGATCGACGATCTTTTCGATCAGTTGAAAGGTACGAAAATATTTTGAAGATAGATCTCAGATCGGGATATCACTAGGTAAGAATAAAGGATGAGGACATCAACAAGACCGCCTTTAGAACAAGGTACAGCCATTACGAGTTCACAGTGGTGCCATTTGGATTTTCAAACACACCTGTTGTTTTTATGTGCTTGATAAATGGTGTATTCGGGGACTATTTAGACAAGTTTATCATAGTCTTCATGGATGACATCTTGGTGTATTCCAAGTCATAGGAAGAGCATGAAAAACACCTGAGAATGGTGCTGCAAGTGTTGAGAGAACACCAACTGTATGCCAAATTGAGCAAATGCTCATTTTATAAAAGGCAGATCCATTACTTGGGGAACATTATTTCAGAGGAAGGGATCGTCGTGGATCCTGAGAAGGTTGAAGCCATCCAAGAATGGTCAACGCCAAGGAATGTCATGGAAGTTAGATCCTTTATGGGTCTGGCGAGCTATTACAGAAGGTTTATTGCAATGTTCTCAAAGATAGCTCACCCTATCTCTTCCTTGCAAAGAAAGGAAAAAAAAATTCAGTGGACTGAAGAGTGTGAGAACAGTTTCCAGCGATTGAAGCAGTTGTTAACCAACGCTCCAATCTTGAGGATTGCAGATCCAAATATGGATTTCATGGTGTGCATAGATGCGTGTAAGGAAGGGTTGGGAGGAGTTCTCAGCCAAGATGGATTTGAAATCTGTTATGAGTCCAGGAAGCTGAAAGAGCATCAAAAGAATTATTCCACTCACAATTTGGAGTTGGCAGCAATAGTCCATGCTCTGAGGAAATGGAGACATTACCTCATGGGAAGGATATTTGAATTGAGAATAGACCACAACGATTTGAAATATTTGTTTGATCAGCCAACTTTAAACACTAGACAAAGTAGGTGGTTGGAGTTTCTGTGTGAATACGACTTTGATATCAAGCATATCAAGGGGAAGGAAAACAAGGTGGCTGATGCACTCAGCAGAAAAGTGCATGAATTACATGCTACATCCATTAGCATGTACATGACTGATATCAAGGGTGGAATTTTGGAAGATGCAAATGCTGATTTGCAGTACAGAGACTTAGTAGCAAAGCTACAAAAGTGTGAGAGACCACAGAAAGAGGGAAATTACATCTTGGGAGCTGATGGAATACTTATGTATAAAAACAAAGTGTATATACCCAATGTCCAAGAATTGAAACTTGCGATTCTAAAAGAAATGCATAATGTGACTTATGTTGGACACCCTGGATATCATAAGACTATGACAGCAGTTAAAAGCCATTACTTTTGGCCAGGTATGAAGAGAGATATCGTTGAATACATCGCCAGATATATGGAATGCCAGAAATTTAAGGCTGAGCATAGGCACCCAGCAGGGTTGTTGCAACATTTACCCATTCCTGAATGGAACTGGAAAGTGGTGACCATGGATTTTATTATAGAATTGCCCAGAACAAGCAAGCAGCATGATTCGATCATGGTGGTGGACAAGCTTACAAACGCTGCCCATTTTATTCCAATGAAAACCACTCACAAGGAAACATATGTTGCCGATATCTTCTTAAAAGAAGTGGCACGCTTGCACGGAATTCCTAAAACGATTGTGTCTGATAGGGACCCGAAATTCACCTCAAATTTCTGGAAAGGAATGTTCAAAGGATTCGGAACGAATCTGAATTTTAGTACAGCGTATCATTCCAAGTCTGATGGATAGACAGAGAGGGTGAACAAAGTAATAGAGGACATGTTGAGAATGTACGTGATGAACAAACCATCAAGATGGGAAGACTACCTACATTTGGTAGAATTCGCCTACAATAATGGGTATCATGCAGCGTTGAAGATGATCCCATTTGAAGCACTTTATGGAAGAAAGTGCAACACTCTAGTGAGTTGGGATAATCCAGCTGATAGAGCAGTAGTTGGGCCAAAGTTTCTCAAGGAGATGGAGGACCAAATGATAAAAATTAAACAAAATTTGAAAGCTGCCCAGGATAGGCAAAAAAGTTATGCTGATAAGAACAGAACCCACAGAGAATTCAAAGTGGGTGATCATGTTTTCCTGAAAGTGAAAACTAACAGGAGTGCCCTGAAGCTGGGAAGTTGCACCAAGTTGGTAGCAAGATTTTGTGGGCCATTTGAAATCCTGGAAAGGATTGGGCCAAGTGCATACATGCTTGCATTACCTGCATCTATGACTATACATAATGTGTTTTATGTTTCATTGCTTAAGAAATATATACCTGTTGTTAATCATGTTATCGACTGGAATGTGATTCAGGTGGAACCAGAAGGTGACCTGCAAGTGCATCCTTTGCACATATTGGACAGGAAAATAAAACAACTCCGAAATCGAGCTATAAAGCTTGTAAAGGTCAAGTGGACCTGGTACGGTCCTGAGGACACAACATGTTAGCATGAAGATGTTATGCGGGCAAGGTACCCACATCTTTTTGAAAAATTTAAAAAGCTTGTAGAAGTTGTGTAAAGTTGCACTAAGGATAGTGTAGAAATAAGGGGAGGGGGATTGTAATGTCCCCAAGGCTGAGCCCAGTTGTAAATCTTGTTTACGAAATGAGTTGTAAAAATGTTTTATAGGCTGGTGAGCCAAGTTTATATAAGCTGGTGGGCTTATGTGATTGTTAGGACAGAGAGCCTAAGTGTTGAAGGCCAAGAGCCTGCTTTTGTATATGTAATCATGCAGAACATTAATAAAAATATAAACATTGTTGTGTGCAGACCGACCAAGATGAATGAGTGATGGGGGACTAAGATTCCAGAGTGGGCAAGGGATTAGGGGCTGGAAGGTGGGAAGAGGGGATAAGTGTTGACCCTAGGGGCTTAAGTCCTGGGAATAATATTTTAATATTATTCCAAAAAGACCATGTGAAATATATGTTTTATCCTAAGTTCTTTTGGAATGACAAGTGACTTCCCAATGGGAAGGAACGCATGTTGATGGAACGCATGCAGTTTCATGGGTGACAAGTGTCAACCCAAGCACATGCAGATAAAACTGTTGAGTTGAGCCATGATGGGGGTTCCTCCTCCATTCTACTCAACCGTCTGAACGTGAACGGTCTGACCTCTGCAAGAATACCCTGGTGCAACCCTGAAAGCCGAAAAGCCTGTGCTGATTTCGGAGATAGATGGTACAACCTCTATCTGAACATTTTGAGCATGTGCATGAAATCTCTGTACACTTGGTGCAATCCTGAAACCAAAACCATGAGTTTATCCCGTGATTGCGGAGCCTGTTTGGGAAGCCCATGTCTATTTTCCCAGTTGGTTGTTGTGGCCATGTAGTGCGGGATTGCGCATGGCTTACTGGCTAGTGTAAGTCTGTGTTGAGCCTGTGTGTAACCTCTCTCCAGGTGAGGGAGGTGATTGTTGTTGGAAGAGGTAGGTTGTCAGGCTTGTGAGAAACTCTTTCCAGGTGAGAGAGTTTGCTGGAAGTGGTTTCTTCCAGAGAGTGCTCAGCACCAGCTTCGGGCTCTGAGACTTCCTGATCCGGCCTATTGTTGAAACCCAAGGCAAGGGAGGTTAGCAGCTGAATGACTATCTAGGTGATAGAGAAGGTCTATACTCCTGGGGTGGAGCAGGCATGTGGGGAATGAGAGTCTGGGAGTAGTGGGCGTAAGATGGCATCCTAGCAAGAATCCTTCCAGTCATTCTGTGTTGTTTACCCTGTAACCTCAGCCTAGCCTAGGATTCCTTACCTTGGGGTGGAGCTTAGTCCCAGTTCGGGGGTGACCCACTGCTGAGCTTGATGAGCAGCGTGGTCTAAGGCTGGGAGGTTCGTGGAAGGCCTGCACATGGTTGGTGGAATTACCACCGTTTCAAAGATAAGTACCAAACGATGATTTAATTATGTTTTGCATGTCTATGTATTTATATGTATCATGTATTCTACTGTTCATATGAATTAAAGTTAATTCCATGGATTATTTATGTTAGCAATAATTCTTGTGCCTACTATGAGTTTAAATGTGTTTTCATTTGCTTAAATGCATGTCTTATATATAGAATTAAGTATGATATTGTTGTTCCGCGAAGTAGCGCCTGCCCGGCCCGGAATGGGGGCATTACAGAATGGTATCAGAGCATTACAGAATGAAAGAGTGTTACAATTTCTTTCTCCTTGTGCTCAGCATCAGGAGTCAACATATTGGGTTTTAATAAAATTCCCTCAAACAACACATTGTTGTCTGCCAAGTAGAAGAAAACCTCAGTCCAGACTTTCTCTGCCAATTCAAGGTTTTTATCAATGAAATGGTCTCCATTCAATAGAATCTTTGGCTCCATAATGGGCACAAGGCCATTGTCCCGAGAAAGGGTAGCATAACGTACAAGGCCCCAGGAAGCTTTGCTTATTTAAGAAAACTGAAAGCAATCTATCTACTCATATGAAGAGCTTATTCAGTTGCCTACTCCTACTTCTAACTAAATCTGAAATTTGGTCAAGTAAAGGCGAACTTCCACTGTAACCATTCAAGAAATTTCAAAACTGAGATGAGCATGTCTCTATCACTCATCATTAGGCAATGTCTAAAACATATTAGCAGTGATAAAAAATTCTTCAAAAAAGAAAACTCACCCGGGAGTGTTGGTGGGATAATGAAGTTTAAAATTTTCAATTGATCTGAAATATATGATTCCATCAAGGATGGAACCGGATCTTTAAACACGTACAAAGATGGTTTCTCAACAA
>JZKD02S1657451.1:88403-107094 GCA_000966675.3 Picea glauca
AATAGGAAAGGGACCAAACAGTGCCAGAGTTCACAAATATCTTTCATACCTTGCGCACCAAGCTAGGTATCAAATATTCTGAGTGACATCTGGGCTCAGGTACCACGATGGTCTACATAGATACATCTAGACAGAAATGGAGTTTCTGGAAATCTCGTCCTTGGACGCGACCTATCAATATGTTTTCAAAATCAAGCAGAAGCTTAAACAAAAGATGATATAGTTTGGTTCTAGGAACCCCTCACAAGAGAAGCAGGGCGAGGGAAATCCCAACCCGCAAAACAAAGGGCAGAGAAAAGATGAACAACCTCAGGACAACTATTCTATGCCACAAACAAAGAAGGACATTAGAAATATGGAGAAAGACACCGGGAATTGGTGCGACTTCCATAAGAGCCCCTGGCATAACATTGTTGATTTTCGCTCAAAGAAATAATTGGTGGTTGAGGTAAAAGCCTATTAATCATGATATGTGGGTTCCAACTATGATTCAGAACCATAAAAGGGGAGACATATTATTGACGCGGAACCTAGTGCCACCATTTCTACCACCAAGATCCAACCCAGTGAACCTGATGAGCAAGAGGAAGGAGAGCATCTCTTTCATTCATAGATGTGGATGAAGGGTACTCCATTGCACTTCATTGTTGATAGAAGTATCCATAAGAAAATCATTTCAGCAGAGGTCATCAAGCGGTTGGCCCTGTTGACAACACCTCACCTGTAGCCATACACCATCAAATGGCTCCGCCAAGGAAGAGATCATTGCGTTAGCCAATAGTGTCTCTTTTCCTACGACATCAATCCCTTCAAATATGAGGTATTATGTGATGTATCTCCCCTTAAAGTTTGTGATGTTATTTTGGGCCAACCTTATTTATGGAAACATCATGTTGTATATGAGTCTATACCTCACTGTGTTGTTATTGATTTGGGCAGGAAATCGTACAGGATACCTGAGGTGGTCCCACCAACTGCCATTTCCTTTATCTCTACCAAGAAATGCAAGAAGGTCATCTCTTAGACTGGGAAGTTTGTATTCTTCGTGATTCGCTCTCAAAGTGAGAGGAAGGTTGCATCCACATCCATGGCCTCCACAATCGATCTCTCCATGTAGAAAAATCAAGTGGATATGGTCGTGGAAGAATACAAAGACATCTTCTCCTCACCCACTAGGGTACCTCTGCACTGTCAGGTCAAGCATTCAATCGATATGACCCCCGGTGCACCACTACCCAATGGGCCAATCTATCATTGCTCTTTGTTAGAAAATGAGGATATCAAGCATTAGATCCAAGAAATTCTCCAAAAGGGGCACATCCGACCCAACTCATCACTATGTGGAAGCCCAATCGTGCTTGTGAAGAAGAAATACAAGAATTGGAGACTCTGTACCAATTATCGAGCCCTAAATACAATCACAGTCGGGAATGGGTACCTGATTCCATTAATCGACAATCTCCTTGACCAACTCAAGGGGGACAAATAATTCAGTAAGATTGATCTAAATTCTAGCTACCAGCAAGTCCCAATAGAGCAGACAGAGCATGGAAAACTACCTTCAAGTCCAAAGAAGGTGTTTTTGAATGGTTGGTCATGCCCTTTGGTTTGATGAATGCCCCAACAAATTTCAAGAGGATGATGGAAAATATCTTGCGACATTTCACCAATTATTTTTTGGTGGTGTATATGGATGACATCCTCATATGCAACAAGAATTGGGTAGAACACTTGCAACATATTTAGCAGGTTCTCCACACTCTGTGGAAGCACAAGCTATATGCAAATTTGGAAAAATGATCCTTCGGCATGGACATGGTCCAGTACCTAGGATACATTGTTGATGAGCATGGGGTGCATGTGCATCTAGCCAAGATCCAGGTCATTCGTGACTGGCTAGCTCCAACCACACTCACTGAGCTTCATAGCTTTTTAGGCCTTTCCAACTTATATCGCAGGTTCGTATTGGGATTCTCCCATATTGCATGGGCCCTCAGCCAAGTAACCAGAGCGATGGTAAGGAAAATTTTGTGTGGGCCCTCTCACAACAACAAGTGTTCGATGATTTGAAGAAACACTTATGCTCAAACCCAATTCTCTCATTACCCAACTTGCAACAACCCTTTGAGATCGAGAGTATGTTGTGGGTGTAGTTCTCACTCAACACAGACACCCTGTGGCCTATCATAGTGAGACACTATTAGATGTCGTTCGTAAGTACCTTTCTTATGACAAAGAAATGTACTCCATTGTGGAAGCCTTCTGCCAGTGGAGGCATTACATTCTCGGGAAGGAGACAATCATCCACACCGATCATAATTCGTTGTAGTTCATGCAGACACAAGGAAAATTGCAGAATGACCGCTATCAAAAGTGGTCCACATACTTGTAGTAGTTCCATCTCAACATCGAGTATAAGACATGAAGCACCAATCACGTCGTTGATTTCCCCAACCTCCCTCCAGTTGCATCACTCACCACAATGCTAAACTCTTGTGGCCATGAGACCTTTGGATGACTCCAACTCTATGAGAGAGATATTGACTTCGCTACCACCTACGAGATGTTAGGTGCAAACATAATTGTCACTGATTTCCATCTTCATGACGGGTTGTCGTTCCATTTGGGCCATCTCTGCGTTGAACCATCAAGCGAGTGAGTGAAGCTAATTTGGGAAGCCCACTATAGTCGGGTGGCATGACACTTTGGCGTAGAAAATACAATGGTAGTGTTGCAACAACATTTCTATTAGCCAAAACTTCGACAAGATGTTTCCAACTATATCGGGTCTTGCACTACCTGCGCCATTGCCAAACCAACCATTAAGAAACAAGGCATGTACACCCCTATGCATACTCCTAAAAGGCCCTGGGAATCCATATCGATGGACTACATGTCGGTCCTTCGGTCAACCAAGTGGGGAAACGACTTTGTTTTTGTGGTGGTTGATCATTTTTCTAATATGGTGATTCTTGTCACCCACAAGAAGAGCATCACAGTGGAGTCCATTGCCAAGATCTTCTTCGAATGAGTGTGGGTACATTTTGGGATACCAAAAACCATCATCTCATATTGGGACAATTGGTTCCTCAACACATTATGGTCGATCATCTGGTCACTACTGGACACCAAGCTCACAAAATCCACTGCCTTCCACCCCCAGACAGATGGCTAAACCGAGGTCGTCAACCGGATGGTCGTGCATATCCTGCACATGTACAATTCCAAGCATCCTTGTACATGGGATGAGAGTCTTCCCTATGTTCAACAAAACTACAAGAAATCCATACATAGCTCAACCAACCACAGTTCCTTTCAGGTGGGGTTGAGATTTCAACCATTGGGTCCCATAGATGTTGCACTACCCCTTGTGGCCACCTAGGAAGACTCGTCCCATGCTCAAACTGAAGATGAAAAAGATACCCATTTCATTGAGCGGATCCAACATATCAACCAACAGGTTTAGGATATTTTACAGAAGTCCAATGCCAAGTACAAGCATCGCCATGATCAACATCGAGTGCCACACAAGTTTTAGGTGGGAGATAAAGTTTGGTTGCACTTGCAAAAAGAATGCCTTATGGATCCCCATCAAAAGCTTCTTCCACTCTACCATGGACCTCACACCATCACCAAGGCCATAGGTGACAATGCTTTTGAGCTCAACATTCCCCCCTTCCTTGGCTTTCACCTAGTATTTAATGTGGACCTCCTTCGACCATATTTTCCACCATTATTGTACACCTCAAAGATAATAGAACAATTGACACCAATAGAGCTCAACCCTGAATGGATGGAACAAACATCCACTAATCATATCATGGACACACAGGTCAAGGGCACTCACCAACAAAGGATCCAACTTTATCGGGTTGTCAAAGCAGGGCAACTCCTGCACTGAGGCAAGCGACTCACCCAAGGCCAAATTCAACAAAAATTTCCTCATCTGATGGGGGAACTCAAAGCAATGGATACCATTGCTTCCTAAGGGTGGAGGATTGATCCAGATGGATATGGGTGGCCACCCACCTATTCCAACAGGCTCACATGTAGTTTTCATTTAGGCAATTATTTTCCTAGCTTTTCAGGTCCTGAACTTCTGGGGACGTTTTGAGGCACTAAACAACGTTTTTTGGGGCTTTCCACAATCACACTGTAGATGAAGTCACAGTGTGATAGCATTGGATATACCTTTCCAATGGGCTATCGTGCGCCTAAAATGGAGATCATATGCAAACATTATGACCTCGAGAAGTTGATGTACCAACTTACCCCAACGGGGCCCGCATGACTTTTGGCGCTTCATCTCCTAGGGTTAGGTTTTTGTATGTCTAGGGTTTTGGCATTCATGTTTGATATAAAAAGGCCTTTGGAGCCTCATTGTACTCGTATTATTGCAAATGAGAGCAATCATCACATCTCTTCTCAGAGATAAGCCACCATCTTTCCAGCAAGTTTGTTTCAGTCTGCATTTTATAGTTTCAACATATTTCTTTATTGAACAGAAGCCATGTTTTACTGTATCTTTGTTATTGTTCATTATATGTCTGTGTTAATAATATAGATCTATATTCATTTCATTATGCTCATAAAATTTGGATCAAAACTTGATTTGGCTATGCGATACTTAGGATGGAAGCCCAATTAAGTTTATTTGCTTATGGTTGTTATCTTGTTGATGTGATAATATCATCCAATACTTTGAGTGTTATAGTGCCAACTAATATTTGAATGTTCGCTTGATTTGGGGTGCTTAGGATGCAAACTTGCAAGTGGTTTCAATGGCATGTGGTTTTTATTTGGTTGATGTCATAGTGTTATAGGTTGATGTAATCACATCCTCCTCTACTAACATTTTTTGACTCTGTGAAAGTTGGATTGCCTTTGAGGCACTTAGGATACAATCCTACACAATTTCACCAACTTATGGTTGGGGATCTTATAATTTATTTGATAGCATCCTCTCCTCCAATGAGCTTATAGTCACTAACATTACCAGCTATCTAAAAGTTGGTTTGCATTGGGATGTGTAGGATGCAAACATCCAAGCATTTTTGTTGGCTTATGGTTGTTATTATGTTGATGTAATATCATTATCTATTATTTCCAATACTAAATATCATTGGCTATCCAAAAGTTGGATTCGAAATTCTTGGGGTGCAAGGCCAAACGATTTCAATGGATTGTAGTTGTTATCTATGTGATTATAAAATATATTTCTATAACAATAATATATCCTTATGTTTGAATTTGTGGTTGTTATCTTTGATTTATAGTGGGATAAGATGAGATTTGTGTGATTCTCTTTGGCTTTGGCTTTTTGTTAGTACATATGTAACAATCTATCTTGTTACAATGGTTTTACTTGTACTAGAAACACTTTATCAATCTACATGATGGTTTTGAGGTGCAAAACCAAAGTTTATGGTTGCATCCTCCCACCACTACTTCCAATATTTTTTTTTCACCATAAATAACTCGAGAGTATATCCAAGAGCCAGAAAGCAAGATATACCATAAACTTATAACTTAGCAATGGCCTCCACTACTTCCAATATTACCATCATCAACATTGTGCCTTGTGGAACACCCTTAACTTGAAACCATTATTTACATGATATTAAAATTATCTTGCTATAATGAAATATAATTTATAATTATTATTATTTATATAATGTTAGCATTTTTCTTTTTTCTAAAACATATATTATGTCAAGATAAGATTTGTGATTGTTGTATTTAACCTAATAAAATTATTGGATATTAAATTTTTGTTATTTTAATAATAGAATTTAATTGTGAATCTTGATTCACTTTGATGCTGACATTAACCTCATGAGTTTTAGGGTGGTCAGTTTTTAAATTTTTGGTCAGTCTAAAATTTTATCGATTTTCTAAGCATCTAGATCGATTTAAAATAGAGCAAAACTTCAAAGGTAAGATTTTGAAATACATAGAATTTTGATCCATACAAAATTTAGACCATCCTTAAAAATTTGACCATATTCAAATCCATTTTTTTGACTGAATGAAAAAACTGGGGGAGAGAAGGGGAGAGAAGATTGCTCCCTAGTTAGCCTATTCCGAAATTAAATAAAAAATAAAATCCTACCTAATAAGAGTTTGGTCACACGTGGATATTAATATTAAACAAAATAAAAAATACATCTGGCCATACATTCACCCTTAACATTATTCTCTCCACAAATAGTAATAAGAAATACGTCGTTTGGAAGAATTACCAATCTGATCCAGAGAAGTGATGTATGCTTCTAATACTTAGATGGAACGGGTACCTTCTTCCTTTTAAGGGAACCAAAGTGGAACTCTTGGCTCATTGAATGGCTTAAGCTTCAAGATATCCTGCCATTTGATTGGATATATAACCAGTGATCCTTGGCTTTCGGCTACGTTGGTTGTTGATCTTTGGACATACGAGTTCAGAGATCTGCAAAGAGAAACTGCTGCAGCAGCAATGGGAGAGGTAAAATGTCTGGATTTTTCGTTCAGATTAATATTGTTCTCATGGCTGCCTGGTTCTGGTTGAATGTTTTTCCCTTGTTAGATCTGTATCATATTTGCTTTGATGTCAATGCTTACAGGAGAAGAAGGAGGAAAATGGTGCTGATGAAAAGAAAGGTGATGAGAAGCAGTCTGAGACTGAACCTAAGCCTGAGCCTGTTACAGTTTTGAAGGTCGACATGCACTGCACAGGTTGTGCCCGTGAGGTCATGAAGTCCATCAAGAATTTTAAAGGTATAACAATATCCTTGATCACATTTCATGCACTTTGGTCTTTCTGGTCTTTCATTTATGTAGTTGTGATAATTTATAGAATCTGGGTCTTTCTGATCTTTCTTATACATTTTGAGTTCATGATATCATGTACTGGTGGATTGGTTATAAGCCTTTGCTATCCTCTCATATATTCAGGTATATATATCAATTTGGTTATAAATCTTTGCTATCCTCTCATCAATTCAGGTATATGTGATGTATATAAACTTGCAGGAGTAGAACATTTTGAGGTCGATATGCACCTCAACAAGGTGACTGTGAAGGGAAATGTGGATCCTCTGAAATTACGTGAACGAGTGCAGAAGAAATCTGGAAGGAAAACTGAGCTCATATCTCCATTGGTACTGCCCAACAAAACAGAGGAGAAGGAGCAGAATAAAACAGAAGAAAAGAAGGATAAACCAGAGGTTTTTTTTTCATAAAACCCAGTGCCTCAATAGTACGCTGCAGTAGTTTGTTTGATATAGTTGCAGAGACCTGAAATTTAGCTATCTGTGTATTGGCAGCCCGTTGTGGTGACAGTTGTGCTGAATGTTAACATGCATTGTGAAGGCTGTGCTCAGACGGTGAAGAAGAATATTTTAAAAATGAAAGGTATGATCATTGTTCTACAATGGTGAAATTCATTGAACCCATTATTGAAATATGAGATCGGTTATACCAAGAAAACTTTAGATATGAAAAAGCTGCAACAACGGCCGGGAATATTCAGATCTGGGGTGTTTTTTTGGTTTGTTTTTATAATTATGAGTTTTAGGGTTTAATTTTAGCAAGTTTGTCTGATGTTATTGTTAACTTTATTGCTGCGTGTCTATGGCTGCATTGAGATACTCTGTGTGTAGCTAATTGATTCATTGTTGCTGTGTGGTCTGCAGGTGTGCAGACTGTAGATCCTGATTTCAAAAGCCAAAAGGTAACTGTCAAAGGAACTGTGGACCCCAAGAGACTGTCTGAGCACGTGTACAGAAGAACTGGGAAACGAGTACAGATTCAATCCACAGCAATAGAAGGTAAAGCCCAGGATTCTGATGGTAAAACGGAGGTGGGCTCAGAGAACAAAGATGAAGCTAAGCCAGCTGAAGGTGAAAAGAAGGAAGAGAAAAAAGAGGAAGGAGGAGAAGAGAAAAAAGAGGAAGCAAAACCAGATGGTGATGGAGGTGAGAAAAAAGATGGTGGTGAAAAGAATGAAGGAGAGGTGAAAAAAGATGGGGAGGACAAGAAGGACACTGAGCCTCCTGCTGTTGTGAAAGAAGGAGCAGGGAATTTAGATGGTACAGAAACTGTGATGTTTGAAGGAAAGAAATTTGAAGTTCCTTATCCCAGATATGTTATTGAACATGTTTATCCCCCACAGCTATTCAGCGATGAAAATCCAAATGCATGTTCCATTATGTAGCGGCTCCTCCAAAGATAAAAACAGATTAATGCCCTTGAAATCATGATGATAAGCAAGCTCAAAATTCTTGCAGTTGAAACAGCATATCATTTCATATGTACAAACTGTTGATTATTAGTCTGATAAATGTAATCTTAGAATGGTTGGGTCCCTGTGGAATTTGATTTCTGGCCTCATTCCTTTCTGATTTGGGTAATGTGGAAGTGTAGGCAATAAATTGAATTAATTGAAAAGCAGAACTGACCACCCTTGGATGACTGTGCGCTGTTAATGGTTGCTATAAATGGTTAGGTTCCGGTGGAATTTGATTTCTGGAATCGTTCCTTTCTGATTTGGATAATGCGGAGGATGTAGGTAATAAATTGAATTAATTCAAAAGCAGGACTGACTGTACGTTGTTAATGGTTGATATGCATATTTGGTTAAAGGTTTTATATTTCGAGTTTTTTTCTCGGAATTTTGTCATGTAAATTTGGATAAAATTTCTATTTTCTGTTTTTTAAATTGTATTTTTTAATGTATAGATGAACTCAGAATACTGAGAAATCCCTGATATACTTGGATTATACAAACTTAATCACTCAAATCTGCAAATCCAACTATTCTCACCTAATTTCAATCAAAATTGAAAAAAAAAATCGCCAAAACTTCAAAAAGTAGAAAGTTTAGAATACTGCCATATTTAATTTACACAAAGCGATCGGCGAATTTGGTCTTTACTTTATTCATTGCACAAAATTTGATGAGTTGCTTTCATGGGTTTTCAGTCTGACTGTGATTAAGAAAAATGCAGAGACGGAATATTTTGGGTTGGCAAAATCTGGGAGGCGGTTGTCTGGACTGTGTTCTCGGTTTGTTGGATAAAGGGTGGACAATCGATAGTGCACGGTAATTTTCTTCACGTGGATAAGTGAAGTTACCGAGTGGGGTCACGGGATGGCGTCGAGTCACCATCGCAATCGAGGTGGAAAATCTAGGGTGGATCCCACCCAACGTGTAATTTCGGCCCGATGACGTGTACCCTGGCCTACAGTCCCACGGGGTGGAGACTTTTGCATGCGTTTTCTTCCGCCAGACCCCCACGTTGTGTGCATGTGGTGGGACGTCCTGTGGGCGCTGTTATAGTTATGGATTTGGCGTATCTGTGAAGATTCCTAGGGATTAATGGTAATATAAGGTATGGTGTCCATATTTATCATGTGATGTGTAGATAGAAAGCATACCATCCTTCATATTTCGATGTGTTATGTGCATTGATGCATCATCTCTCTTGGCTTTTGGTCTCTAGGTAGGTGGTTGGTTTGTGTTTCACCAATGGGTAGGTGGTTGTGTTTTGGTCTCGCCATGTGTGGGGGATTTCACTGTAATTAGTTCTATATTTAGTAATAAGTGTGATGTATTATGTTGGTTGGGCTGTAATCTAGTAGTGGGTAGGTATGGTATAATACTAGGTTGTTGGGTTTTGGTTTAGTCATGAGGGACTTGATTGTAATTAGTTTCAAATCGAGTAATACTTATAATGAATTATGTTGTACATAATGAGTAATATTTATAATGTATTATGTTGAATTAGGTTGGTTGTATTTCGGTATAATGAGTAATAATTATAATGTATTATGTTGAATTAGGTTGGTTGTATTGTAATAATTCAAAAGTTTGAAATGATTTTTTTTTATATGATTTTAAATCGCAGTTGGTGCATTTAATGTTAATGGCAATCGACTCATACTAATTGTTTTGAGTGGTATGTTTTAACTAAGTATATATTGAGGATTAATCACACATTTTTAGTGTAGATAGATATAGCCAAAGCATAAACCATAACATTAATATAAGAAAACATAATAGTATATATGAGCTTTGAATCAAAATAATAATCAAATCATTACACTAATTCAATAATGCAACAAGCACAATCAAATACATAAGACATCGATATAGTTGTATGTAACTTACTCAATACAAATCTTATTACACTCTAGCTATTGCAATATGATACGAAGCTCTTCCCTGATTGCATTTTGCAATCATGGTCTATATATACAATGTCAACAAGAATTTTTCTTGTCATTTGGGTTCATATGTCAATCTCCAAATGTGCATGAATACAATGAATCATCATACAAGGCATATAGAAAGTGCAAGCACACATAATTAATACATTAAAATACATAAATAATAGTCATAAATTAAAGGTAAGAAAGGATTTCAACCTTTGTGTTTATCCTAACTCAACATTATCCAACCTTAAAAAGATGTTTCATCTTGAAGCATGTGTTAACACTATCTAACTTTGAAAATTCAAAATATGTTAAAAGGTTGAAACACCATGCTATAATAAATTGTTGAACCACACAAGAAAGATTAGCATTAAAGATTGCAAGATGTAAGCCAACTACACACAACAGGATGAAACATCTTGAAGCATCTGTTAACACTATTTAGCTTTGAAAATTCAAAATATGTTAAAGAGTTGAAGCACCATGCTATAATAAATTGTTAAACCACACAAAAAAAAGCTAGCATTAAAAATTGGAAGATGTAAATCAACTACACACAACAAGATGAAACTTTGAAGCTAAAAAAAATTAACACAAATAACAAATTTGGGACTAATTATTCTCTGAATACAATAACTAATTTACAAGGCAAAACATAAGTAAAATCTACTAAATCATTAATAACAACAATAATAACAACAAGGCTAAACCTAGCACACTACAAGGCCTATTGTATCTAAACAAAACTAAATGATCCATTAAAACAAAAATAGACATTGACAATTCTCTAAAATGGTTTCCATATTGTCATCCATGATGATTAAAATGCCTCAATCCATTGCCAAAAATTAACCATTGTCAAAGCCCCACGAATTAAAAAGTGATGTTCAAAGCATTGTTGTCAATAATGAAATAATACAACAATTAATGGTCATCAGCAATCCATCCCTAGACAACATCATTAGCAATATCCACTCGTCATTGCCAAAACTCTACAAAGCTAGAGCTTTTTTTGTGATGGTCAAATACATCAGCGAATAACAACTTTAGCGATGGTCTAGGACCATTGCTAATACCTAGTACTTCATTTTTTTTGGGTGAAGATCTTCGATAATCATTAATTCAATTGCATTTGTAAAAGAAAACATACATGTAGATTACATGTTTATAACTTTTAACATTACAATAGTGAATGTTGCATTTATCTTATAATTTGTATTTATTTTATTAGTTTACATGAAATTTATTTTGTAATTTATATTTATTTTTATTATTTTAAATTTTGATATTAAAAGAAAAAATCTATTTTAGTATATTTAATAATAAATGTGTATTTATAAAATTTTATATAACAAAAATTAAAATAAAAATATTTTTCAAATTTTAATTAGTTTTTTTTACATTTCAATATTGTAGAAAAAAATAATAAACTTTCTATTATTGAAACAAAACAAAATAAATCTCAATTATTGAAACAAAACAAAATAATTCTCAATTATTGAAACAAAACAAAATATCTTTTCATATTATATAAGAAAATTTCCTCCCAAATTTTGTTTAAAAACTTAAAATTCTAGTAAATAGAAAATGACTTATTCTTTTGAAGAAAAGTTTTGTGATAATTTTATGACATTGTAAAACTTGGAGATTAGTCATTACCCAACCAACCACTAATAAGAAAATTTCCCTCAAACTAATGTGATAATGTGAATGTGATATATGAGTATGAACCATTTTAATATATGAATGATAAACATTAATAGTTCACCTAAGAGTTGTCTCAACAAGCTTAGTTGTAGTTATATATCATTGTCATATTTAGGTCATTTATAGTGTAAAGAAGACAATAAATTATGTAGGCCATTCATAAGGTTATATATCATTGTCATATTTAGACCATTTATAAAGTAAACAAGACAACACATTATGTAAATGATTCATAGGATAAACCAAACAATAAAATCATATTTATATGTTTGGTACCATTACAACCAAATCAACCATGTTCATTTCTACTCTCTCATGAGTAAATTAACCATGTTTATCTCTCTTTTTCATGTTTTGAGTTATGAATTTAAAATAAAGAACCAATTTTTCTTTAATGAATTTATAAATTTTTTTTCAATAATTTTTTTTTATTGTTATTATTTTAAATTTATTTAATAATTTTATGTAAAATAAATATTCCATTTTTCTTGAACGAATTTTTAATAGTTATTATTTAATAAACAAATACTTCTATTATTATCATTTTAATTAAATTATTAACCATAAATTAAAAATAATAATAATAATAATTGTATGTCATCTCTTTATATTTCATCAAGTCAACAATGTGCATTCCTCCTCTTTCATGCTTAATCTTTTTTATGTAAAAGAAGCCCACTTCTCCCTTATGAATTTATAATCACTTTTTTCCATAAACAAACAACTTGCATAATGAATTATGCTCATAAGCCAATCATTCTTTTTTTTTTCTTCATCATAGAACATAAGATAGAATTTAATTAATGAAGATGATTCATAAGTGAGACAAAAATACAAGAAGATAGAATTTAATTAATGAAGATGATTCATAAGTGAGACAAAAATAATAATGATAGAATTTAATTAATGAAGATGGTTCATTAGTGATTCAAGATAATAAGATAGAATTTAATTAATGAAAATGGTTCATAAATGAGACAAAAATAATGTTTTATGTTCAAACATAACCATAAAAATAATAGATTTAATGTTCCTTCATATGAATCTTTTGAATTGATAATTGATTATACTTTCCTTGTGAATTACAAGCAAACCTATTTAGGAAAATAGGTAAACCATGAATTTAAATTTACACTATATTAGATCTAAAAGATCAAGTTAATGACAAAAATTTCATGTAAACACAAATAATGTAAAATCTAAATTTCTCTCTCATAAAGAAATTTTTTGTCTATCTTGATTTTAGCATAGGATCACCATAATTTTCATTCAAAATTGTTCTAGGTCATTTCAAATGTATTCTTAGCACCTATTCAAATGTATTCTTAGCACTTATTCAAATGTGACACTCATCCTTTATTCATAATTAAACAAAATCTACAACAATTTATTAACTGTACTACCCATTCAATTTGTAATCCCATACATGGATCATAATTCAATAGATTCTTAATAAATTCATTAATTCTAGACTTTACTAGGGGCGACATGTGTGGGGAGAATCATATTAGACGTATAAGGAAATCAAAAGATTTCATTTGCATGGAGTTTGGGACGTGTAAAAAGTAATGAGGTGGAGGTCGGGGTCAGAGTGGTCATGGAGATTGAAAGTGATGTATTAATATTGGTGAGTCCATGGTAGTCATTGGGGAATTGAGTGAAGAGATCTCTTCCTCCTCTTTATCCTTGATTTTCCTACATTCCAAAAACAATTCTTCTCCACAACTTTGATTCGGGTTGTTTCTTCCTAGTTAATCAAAATTTCAATTTAACAAAAGGGCCAATCAAGAACTCCTCGAAGAGCACTCCCATTTCATCCATATCCCATGAATATGCAAATTCATGCAACAACACCAAGGTGACAAGAGGACCTTTAGGGTGTTATGATGGTTTAAGGGAAGAGGTGGTCACATGGGACCCCCTCTTGTCCACTACTCCACATGGAGACCCAAGTCACATCGAGCCTTTATTGAAGGGAAGAGTGGGTGGTTATACATATGAGAGAAGGAATCCTTAAGACATTCCTCCCCACATCCTTGTGATCACATCTATGAAACATACTCATCTAATTAGGGAGAAATTAATCCATATGATCTCTTGTAGCTATGATGAGATTGTCATGGGGGATCCATCTATGAAAAATGTTTCTTCTTCTTAACATTTGGTTAGTGATTCATTCTATTTGTTCAAAGTAGTATGAATCTATTTTTTTTTTATCAAGCCCTTGCGAGTTCTTGGATATGAGGGAGAGATGTGTATGATGTCTAAAATATCTAATGGATGTAGAGGAAGTGAAAAGGAGCATGGACAAAATTCATAGTATCCATAAGAGCTATGCATTTGAAACTCACCAAGGTAATTGAGAGGATTGAAGTATGGAGGGATAAAACAAACTCCAAACTGGATGAAGCCACTAAAACAAAGTTAGACAAGGATGTTTTAAAGAATATTTTGGATCTTAGAGACTATACAAATGAGTTTAGGGACACTTTATTGGTCCTCTAAAGCAACATAAATCAATTCATTGTTTGTATATTTACTGCTCAATAATTATTGTCCGTTTATTCAAATTTATTGATCTCGCAACTGTTGGAGATACTTCACACACACCTAGGAATTTTTTTTTCCTAAGGTTTTCCCTATGTTTATTAATCATTATCCAGTCTCCTACATTTTAGGGAGAATATTCATTTTCCTACATTCTAGGGGAATATTCTCTTTAGTTCACACTTCATTTGGATAAGTTGAGTGGAGTCTTGATGCCACATTGGTTCCATCACCAAGCAACATTGGGATCATTACTGCTAATGCACATTGTCCTTGGGATTATCACTAGAGTGGTGCATTACTGATGTTTCCAATCAATTAACTGAGGATTGAGAGGCTAGTTGACTTAGACTAGGTGGCAGTTAACTCCCATAACTACCAGTTGTGTTTCCAGATCACTCTAGACCACCACTATGGCACATTAGATTCTATTCCAGTGTGCATTAGTTGATTTATACATAGTATATCATGTGTAATTTATCATTCATTCATCTATTTAATACAATTCTTTGATTCTCTCTCTCTCTCTCTCTCTCTCTCTCTCTCTCTCTCTCTCTCTCTCTCGTTTCCGTCTTTTCTCATTTTTCTGCAAACAATGTATGTCCTTTTCTAGCTAGGTCTTATTTGTGCAGGTTCATCCACATTTACATGGTATTAGAGCCAACAAATTTCTAGGAAAAAGACACACCATACTCATTTTGCAGGTACCGAAGATTGAAGACATCGAGAAAATGGAATTTCCAAAATAATTAATTCTTACACCATACAATTTCTTTGCATGGAAGCACAAGATGGAATTGCATCTTCGAAGAAGATGATTATACAAGTTAACCATGGCCACATAGAATGAACCCACATCATCCATAGAAAAATCCAAGATTCTGAATCGGATGGATGAAGAGTATGGAACTATTTGCAGTCTCATTTATCCTCAACTCCTCTTTCACATCCCCCCCTGTAAAACCCCCAATGAAGTTTGGACCACCATGGAAGGAATTTTTGGAAAATGGGATGAGATGAGCGAACATATGCTCGAGGTGGAATTGCTCACTTTGGATCCAAAAACCTTCGATAATTTCCAAGATTTTTTTACCAAATAAAAGAATTTGTTGTCGCAACTCAAGGCTTGCGAGGTTGATAAATCTAAGGAGGAGAAACAAATGGTTCTTACAATTCTTTCCAGACTTGGTCTGGAATACTTAGTGTTTGTATCCACATTTCATTCAATTAGTCTCTCCTCTAGAGCCATCTAGACCATGCCCTCTCTTGAGGTATTTATCGAGTCTATGATGCAAGAGAAGAGCAAGCTCATCAACATGGGAAAAATCAAAGGATCAAAGCCACATGCACTTTCTATGCAAGATGGTAGCAGTCACCAAAATTATAAATCTAAAAACAAAGACAAAGGTAAGGCACAGGAAAATCCAAAGAAGGAAGGGTACTCAAAACCCTTCAACGATTCCTCTAGATCCAAAGGTGGAAAGGGAAGAAAAGGGGATAAATGAACTTACTACCAACAAGGATTCCATCCAGAATCCGCATGCATGCATAAGAAGATAGATCAAATGGAACAAATAATTCAACAAAATAACCTTTGAGATGGCATCCCCGAGGGTGCCAAGAAGAAGAATCCAGAAGAACAAAAACCCAAGAAAGGTAATTCTATCCATGCTTTTATTGCTATTAACTTCTCTCCCAATGCTTGGATTGTAGATTCAGGTGCATCACACCACATGGAATCCAAAAAGGAAGTCTACTCTTCATTGGAAGCATGCAAAGGTCCTCCTATTCTGATGGAGGATGACTCTCCAGTCGAAGTCACCGACAAAGGGAGAGTTGAACTCACAAATGTAAGCTTCGAGAATGTGCTACATGTTCCCAAACTCTTCGTCAATCTTCTCTTTGTGTATTAGATGAAAAACTATGGCATCAAAAAGAAAGTAATATTCAAACCTGATGTTGTGGATAGCTATGACATGAAAACCAATTCGAAAATTGCTACTGGTGAGGTAAATAACCAATCCATACTCTACACATTTTCTGAATTTATTGAACCAGATTTTACCTTATTGCTTACACATGATGATGAAAGTAGTAGGATATGGAACGAAAGGTTCAGGAATTTAAATTTCATATACATGCAACATATTAGAAAAAAGAGAACGGTTGAAGGTCTACTTGACATCCACTTCTCCAAAGGAATTTGTGAGGGATGTGTCCTTGGAAAACACCCTCAAGAGAAATTCGACAAAGGAAAGACTCATAAGGCCCCCTCTCCTTTGGATCTAATCCATAGTGATCCCATGGGCCTTTTTCCGCATCCATCAATTATTAAAGAAAGGTACATGCTCATTTTTGTTGATGATTTCTCACGCTACACTTGGACTTTCTTTCTCAGGAAAAAATCTGAGGTCTTTCAGCATCTCAAAGACTTCAAAGCCCTTGTTGAGACACAACTAGAAAGAAATATCAAAGTCCTCCAAAAAGATAATGGGGGGGATTATGTCAACCATGAGGTAAAAAATATTTTTCTTGAGGTCAGGATTCAATTGCAGCACGAGATTCCCTATACTGCATAGTAAAACATAGTTTTTGAGCGAAAGAATAGATCCCTGAAAGAGATGACATCTTGCATGCTGCATGCAAAGTCACTTCCACAAAGATTATGGGAGGAAGCACATAATTATGTGAACTACATCAAAAATAGATCTCCCCTTATATTTGTCAAGGATAATACCCCCTTCCAGGCTTGGAGTGGCCTCAAACCGGAAGTGACCCACTTCCATATATTTGGTTCACATGCATGGGCCAAGATTCACTCTAAGAAGAGGAAGGCACTTAATCCACATAGTACAGAGTGTATCTTTGTTGGATACTTAGATGGTGTGAATGGATACAGACTCATTGATCCCTCTACAGATCAACTCATCATTGAGCACAATGTCCAATTCGAGGAAAGTATCTCACATGCACCTCAGGAGCCACATGCATACACTTTTGTTCTTCCACCTATTAGATATTATGAGCATGCACATGTCGTATCGTCTTCAGATGAGAGTTCTAATTCATAGGATTCAATTGATTCAGATATCGAGTTAGTACAGTCATATGCAGATTCAATGCACACATATGCAGATGTAGAGCCAGAGCCGAGGCTAAAGTGGGCCAAGACTAGTCTTAAGGATGCATGAGATCTTGTTTGGGATCCATCTGATACCAGGAGGACTTGATCTGATTTCTAGGAGCCTCCTCTTGCACTCACTGCCACTGAACCGATGCCACCCATACATCTTTTCTTGGTTTAGTCTTCATATCCACGGTCCTATGGTGAGGCTACTAGGAATCCCTTTTGGAAATTTGCCATGCAGGAGGAGTACCAATCCCTCCTCGAGAACTAGACTTGGGATCTGGTTCCCCTTCCTTCAGGAAGGAAACTTTTCAAGTGCAGATGGATCTATAGGACCAAGAGCATAGAAAATGGACAGGTTAGCAGATACAAAGTGAGGCTAGTCGCCAAAGGCTTTCAACATGTGCACAACATTGACTATGACGAGACCTTCACTCCAGTAGCAAAGATGGATTCCATACACTTGGCACTTGCCATTGCAACAACCAAGGGATGGAAAGTCCATCCAATGGACGTGAATAATGCATTTCTTCATGGAGATCTCTCTAAGGAGATCTATATGGAGCAGCCCCAAGACTACATGTAGGATTCATCTTTGGTCTGTTGACTAAAGAAGTCCCTTTATGGCCTCAAGTAAACCCTGAGAGCATGGTATGCCAAGATGGACTCCTACCTGATGTCACAAAAATTTGTGAAAGCCCCACTAATTAAAGCCATAGTGAAAGCCCCATTAATTAAAAAGTGACGTTCAAAGCATTGTTGTCAATAATGAGATAATACAACAATTAATGGTCATTTGCAATATCCACTCATCATTGCCAAAACTCTACAAAGCTAGAGCTCTTTTTTGTGATGATGAAATACATCAGCTAATAACAACTTTAGCGATGGTCTAAGACCATTGCTAATACCTAGTACTTCATTTTTTGGGGGTGAAGGTCTTCGATAATCATTAATTCAATTGCATTTGTAAAAGAAAACATACATTTAGATTACTTTTTCCTTTGGAAATGTTTATAACTTTAACATTACAATAGTGAATGTTGCATTTATCTTATAATTTGTATTTATTTTATTAGTTTACATATAATTTGTATTTATTTTATTAGTTTACAT
>JZKD02S1657462.1:25974-37972 GCA_000966675.3 Picea glauca
CTTCTTCCAGAGTTTACTATCCTCTGAATTCACTGCTTCCCTGACAGTTATGGGATCATCATCAGTAATAGATAAAGCAAAATTGGAACAAAAATCAGGTGGACTATACCTTTATGGCTTCCTTCTATCTCTCATTGATATCCTCAATACTGGGGTATGAGGTTCTTCTTCTTCTGCTTCTTCTGCTTCCTCTTCTTCAGATGATTCAGATTTTGCATCATCCAACTCAAGCTCTATTTTCTCAGGTTCATCTTGCGTTGTTGGGAATTCCTGTTTGGACACATATTTTACCTCTCTGAAAACAACATCTCAACTTGTTGGCAGCCAATTCAATTTTTTCAATTGCCCCAAAAGCTGCCTACACCTACATCTTCTGAATGAGCAATTACTGTCGCATTTTTCAAAGAGACGATATTTTCATTCTATGCGATGTTTGCAATTTCGTTTCAAATTAGTTTTCATGATTGAAAGCGTGAAAACCCCTCCATTGTTATTTAAATTGTCTTGGTCTGCTCATTGATGTTCTGAAAGGCACTTACCTTTGGTTGATTATATGGCCGAGGACATTTTTCAAACTGTGACATTCTTGTTTTGATTGCGCAACTTGGATTTTATTTGATTGATAAGGTATTGAGCATGATAAGTTATCAATGATTTCATAAGGGTCATGGTTGATCTTGTTTTATATAATGTGATCCTTATTATCTTAACCTCTAAGTTTATCGATTTCATAAAGTCATTGGTCACTTTGATTATATATTGTGCAATAAAGCGCATGGTAACGTATGAGTTTGATTTTACATATTGAATGGCAATGTTTGATTATATACTTGGCACGTTGATGAAACATTTGGATTCACTTTGGTTTGAATTATACTATGGCGCATTTATATATGGTTTTGATTTTACATTGATTTATGGCACGTATTAACTTTGGTTTGATTCTATATTGAATGTTCGTGGTTTCAAACAATACAATGGTGCCTTGGTATCACTATCCACCGTTTGAATTCTTCTGTTAACCGATTAATGTGGTTTGAGTGGTGTCATAATTGATTAGACAGTGTTGTACTGAGCCATTAATGTTCTGCATGGCAGTGAACTAACCCACCACCTTCGCACGTGCCTATTGATGTGCCTCCTCTTTGAGCATTTGCGGTTGTTATCCATATCGATTATGCTCCTGTGTGTTTGATCCGAACCCTACTATGATGGCCGAGCCATGGCTCTAGTTGTAAGGGCTGAACCCAATGGCTGTCAGGCTCTGTTAATGTTTGATGGTGCATTTAGTGACCTGGAGGAAGTCGGATGGCTCCCTTTCATCGGGAAGTTTGATTGTTATAACACTAGTGTGGCTCGGCAATTTGCGTTAACTTTCGATGGTTGTCGAGCCAAGGTTGGGGATGTGCAGTTGGAAATCAACGAACAATTCCTTAGTCTAGCCACCGGTCTGCCTGCTGTCGGATAGAGATGGTCAAAGAACTATAAAGTAGAGGATGTCCCATGGACACTACTCTTTCAGTCACGAAGAGTGAGCTTTTGTGACAAGGGTCTTCCTGCAAATATGCTAAAGAAAATATGGCATGACTTACTGATGATAACTAAACAATTCATCACTTGCGAGGGCAGGTATGGATTCATTTTCATGTATCACCTTCGGCTTCTAATGGTTTTCATGGGCTATGAACTTAACATGCCTCACTACTTGCTTAGGAGTTTGTTTAAGATGTCCAAAAGGTATAAACGCAACTAGGCCGATACCAGCCTTTTCCATTTTGGGTTAATTAAAATGCTTAGGGTTTATGAGTTGGGGTTACGCCGTGACTGTTGGAGTAATTTCCTGAGTTGGAATAGCTTTCAGGACTCAAGTCCACCACAGGTTGACAAACCTGTGGTGAGCGAGAGAAAGATAGCACCCCCTGTCCCTTATAGTGCCCTGCTACCAAAACCCCTACCCGAGCCATCTATTGACCTACCCAATTATGTGACCACAGATGTGGAAAATGTTAAACCCGTGGCAAAAAATCCCAAGACCAAACCTAATGCCAATTCTAAAGGCAAGAAGAATGCCCGCTTAATCTCTCGCATGGCAAGAAACAAACCAAAGGCACCTGTTAACCCTGATCCTATTGTGCTCAGTGAAGATTCTGACTCGGAAATTGAGTGCTTCCTAGCAAGCGAGCATCCCTATTCCAAGGGTCTGTGTGAAAAACTAGCGTATGATTTTCTGAAGAACCTACATCCTTGTTTACGAGATAATCCAAATTATCTCGGCATTAAAATGCCCTGTGAAACCCCTGGTGACTCGTTGAAACCCTCTCCTATTCCATCTCAACTAGCAGCTCCTCCGTGTGAACAGTGTGGTGCATGGATGGAAAGGTATTACCTCGATGTTCCAATGTTGCAATCTAGAATTCACGATCTAGAAGGTCAAGTTGCAAAGCTCACCAGTTAGAAGGCAAATATGCCATCCACTGATAAGAAGCAACGAACGACTGGTTTGATTTTGTTAAAAAATGTGGAGTCTGCTACAGTGGTTGTAAACTCAAAACTGGCATAGTCTGAATAGTCATATTGGTATGATTATCACTTTTTTATATGATGAACTCATAGCTCTGTGTATAGTGTCAATTTGAAATTGTTTAATAAGCATGCATTATTGTATATAAGTTTGTTTTGATTAATCGAATTCACGAATTAGCTTTGATTGGATTTGGTTTTGGTTCGATCAATCATAGGATAGATTTGATTGTTTTAATTTAGTTTCAATTGAATACTGTGTCTAAACACAGGTTGTTTCTGTTATTTAACTTTCAAACACAGTCAATATTTGATTCGAATTGGCGATATTCTAGATGACATGGTTGGCAATTATAGTTAATTGTTGTGATTTTATATCTTATGAACAATTCGAATACCATCCTGTTAAGATGTAACCAATTTGCGAATAGATGTAAGTTATAATTGTTGTATCCAACTATTCGATTCGCATGATATGGTTTGACCATGTTCTCATCTCGATTCATATTGCAAAAAATATATTGTTTCAATTTAATTTGTTTGACGTAAATGATCATGCCCAGAATAGCGACTTGTTTCTATTTTTAACACAGTTACGATCTGCTCTGATTGTTACTCGGTCTGTGATTATTACTTTTGTCAATGGTTACGATCACTATGCGATCCTGTCTGTAGACTATGTAAATACTCACATCGAAACTATCTTTCCATATTTGATTGAAACGACATGAATTTTATGAATATCGTTACAGCTGTAACAAATCTTTTTTGTGTTCAGTTGTGTCGATTATAATTATGTTGTGGCATATCATATCTTATATGATTACGATTTTGTTTGATTATAGTTGTATTGATTATGATTACATCGTATCTTATATGATTTGATTCACTGCTTAATTTCGTTTGATACGAAACAGGCCTGTCAAGATTTGACCATGTTTTATGGTAACTGAAAACATAGCATTCTTTACTCTGTTTTGATTGAATTCATTTTGATATTGTTTGATTTGAATGATAATTTTAATTGAATCACTAGTAATTCATTTTTGATGATTATTAAAAGATAATTGGATTTCATTTCATTTGATTGTTATCTGGTCCTGTGTGCTATTTTAGACTAGCTACAGAATCAGATGATTCTGTAGCTAAGTCTGTAGGATCAATTTTTTGTATTTTGTTACTGAAATATCCTTCTAATTTGATATTTGTGTCCTATTGTAGGTAAATTCAAACTGCAATTGAGTTTATGGGCAGTTGGAGGATATCTCAAGGATTTCACTTGCATTTTAGTTGCTTAGTTTAGTAGATTTTGGGATTTTTCCCTGATTATGTAAAACTGTTTGATAATTATCCACAGGGATGTTTTACCCTGTGAAGAAACTTATATAAACTTATGATTTTTGTAATAATGTTCATCCTCATTCATGGGAGAACAAGGATATGGAATTCTAATGTAGACTGGAGCAGAATTGATGTTTTGTCACAGCTTTAGCTTTTCAATATATCAACGTTTTTTTTCATGTTTTGTATATCAAATTTGTGTATGATTTATGACTACTTTAGCTATCTAAATCAAATGTAAATGATATAATTTTGATCACTGTTATCCATATCTTGTCTCTTCCAAATAGATAAAAGACATAACAATTGTTAGTTCAGTTTGTGAATCACAGGTTTATCTTCTTCATATATGGAATTGTTATATATAAGTCCTTGCATAACAGGTTTCCCTTATTGCAGGAATCTATGATCATAAGCTTGTTATGATTTTCTTTTATGTCCTGTAAAACACTTCAAGAAGCAGCACAACCAATCGTTTACGAGAAGCTCATGGACTAACCGGTGCGAGTTTCCTTCCTCCGACCAGCTTAGAAGTTATCATACACAGGGCGGACTTGGAGCGTTTCCAGGTCAATTAGTTTGTTGTTTACTGTTTTCATTAAGTAGTTTAATTTAGATATAATTTTAATTAGATTTATATTAGATTGTTTAATTTCAGTAGTTTTATTTCTTTTCATAAAATATAAAAAATCAAAAAACATATTTTGCTGTCGTAGGGCAGTAATCAATTGAGTTTTGCAGATTTTAATTAAATCTGTAGATTGTTCATAGTGTATATTTGTGAATAAGTGATATTGCAGCCGGTAATTAGATAGTTGATTTGAGTTATTAAAATAGTAATTAGTAGATTGTATAATAGAATAGTTAGAGTAGTTATATTTAGTTTTAGTTTATTTAGTAGTTTGTTTTAGTTATATTAGTGTAATAGTTTGTTTAGTTTGTTTTAATTAGTTTAGTTTCTTTTATTTAGTTTTAGTTTGTTTTATTAGTTTAGTTTTAGTTAATTTAGTTAGCTTTAGTTAGTTTTATTGTTTTAGTTAGATTAGTTTCTCTTCGATTTTCTTAAAAGACATTAGAGTGGCCAACGGAGCCGTTAAACTCATCAGGGTGGTCCATTCCAAACGGCTTGGGTTATTTAGACAACCCCGGACCGGTTTCACTCTCCCAGTTGACGGACGGAATGTTTCACCCGTCAACAAATGGCGCTAGAAGGAGGGCTTGAACTTAATTAATGGTACGAGGCGGTCGCAAGACTCCTCCTCCACCTAATCGCACCCCTATAGTGACTAGAAGCCGTTCACAAGATAATATCCCCCCTCAAACAACAACTACTTCAACCGAGGATCCACAAATCACAGTTGAGCCAGCAACCCCTAATCCTACAGGTGGTGATCTCCAAGAGATCATTCGTCAATCTCTTATCAAAACACATAGTGCCTTAGCTAGTCTTAGGCGACCAAACCGCCCATGGGGTCAACCTTTAGATTTCTCTGATATCAGAGAACAGTTAGGCAATATAGATCCCATTGTGAATCCTACAGATCCAAACACAAATCCTGCTGCAGGAGGATCTAGGATACCTCCTTCACCACCTCCTTCATCTCCTTCCTCTTCTGGGGGAGATTCATCTTCCGATGAAGGCAATTCACCTTCACGTCCTCCCACACCCACTACCCCAATGGAAAATCAGAACAACCCTGCTAGACCATGGTTGGACCAGGATGCAGTAGCTGTACCTGGAGCCCAACACCCTTTACCTAAGCACCCAGAGAAATGGCTTCCTAAGTTTGATCCCGATTCAAAACAGATAGCCGAAGATCATATCAAAAAATTTATGTTAGCCATTAGGCTCTGTAATGTTGAACATGAAGATGTTGTCTGTAGGTTGTTCCCTTACACCTTTGAGGGTAATGCATCCACTTGTTACTTCGCCCAACAACCCCACACCATAGTGTCTTGGGAAAAGTTTGAATCTTGTTTTTTGGAAAAATTCGGAGATGGTAAACCTCCGGAAGTCTTGGTCATGGACCTTTCAAGCTTAAAGATGAACCCAAAAGAAAAAGTTAAATATTTCAATCAAAGATTTCTAACTCTTAAAAATCGAATCCTTGCAGACTCTATGCCTGCTGAGTCTCTTGTAATAGCTTACTACACTAAAGCTCTATATCAAAGTATAGCTATTTGGGTTAAAAGATCTAAAAAGGCCACGTTATTAGAAGCCTTCAAAGAGGCTACCCAAATTGAAAAAGACATACTTAGCCTTAAGGACTCTTCTAGAAACGAAACTGAGACTGTTTCTTCTTCCAAAAAGAAGATTGAAATTCTACCCAGACCTACGCAAAACAAGACACAACCCGAAAACTTTGATTTGGAAAATTTAACCAAAGTTGTACAAAAATTGTCTAATCAAGTCATAGATTTAGAAAGGTCAACTGAAGAAGCCTCTTCGAGTAAAGGACCATACAAACCTCCTTTCCTAAAGCCTTTTCAAACCAACCGGCCTAACCCAAACCCTGAAGGCCTGAACCTAGAAAGTTTGCAATGTGCTCTCCAGACAATTCTAGGAGCCCAGGACGACTTGATCCCTCCTAATATTTCTCAAGAGGAAGTCGAGCAGGAAAACACTTAAGAAGAAGAGTCTTCTCCAAATATTTTTGGACACCTCTCGGATAGCATCTTCCAAGCCAACTTCGAGACCGTTCACCCTTACAACACTAGGAGTAAGACGACAAATAAACCTCCTGCTGAAAACACTGAAACTTTACCTCCAAAGCCATCTAAATCAATAGAGATAAAACAGAGTAATGTTAGCCCTAAACTAGATTATGATGTTGTTGAAGACCTTAAGAAATTAAGGGCTAACATTTCTATTTATGAGTTGTTGAAATTTCCATTTTTGTTACAAAAGATGTTGCAAAATATTTCAGAAAACGACAAGAATGGTAATTCAAATAACAATAAGGTTGTGCAAAGAAAAGTGCCGCAGAAGACTTCCACAAAAAACAATCCTGATTCTCAAGATAAAGGAAGCCTTCCTGTAACTTCTGTAAATAACAATGTAAATAACAATGTAAATAATAATGTAAATAATGTAGATAAAATAACATTAGAAAATGTGAGTAAGAAATCACAAGCTACAACTTTAAATACCCGCAAGAATGTACCTCCTTTTCTTTTAACTTTTGAAATCTTCAACATAAATGTGCATAATTGTATGGTTGACTCGGGAGCATCATCAAACGTGATGCCTTGGTCAGTCTGCCAGAAGATTAACGCTGAAGTGGAACCATCTTCTTTGAAAATTATACAACTTGATCGATCGGACGTTAAAGTTATAGGCAAACTAAAAAATGTCTTGATTAGATTATCGTCTAACCCAAAGGTTCATCAGATTATTGATATAATTGTGGTAGATATTCCCGAAGTGTATGGTATGTTTTTGAGCAGGGACTGGTCAGAGCAGCTACATGATTACTTTGCTACAGACTGGTATCACTTATGGCTTCCAGAAAATGGTAAGCCCAATAAGATCAGGGTGAATCGTGAGCGTTGTCTCAAGTTCACGGTAACAGACTTGAATGATCCAAATGAACCATACACACCTCCCGCTGATGCACCTAAAGTCAAAGGAATGGACACCTACTTTGGAAATTTCATGGCTGAAATTTCACCTATCAATGATCCACAACAGCATCAGTCTGAGATCTTAGCATGTACACAACCAACAGCTTCTATCCAACAGTCATATGAGCCTGATAGAAATAAAATTTCGTCTTTATATTTCGACGGTGCCAAGTCTAAAGAAGGAGCTGGTGCAGGATGCATCATTATCGATCCGGCAGGTAATAAGACATTATTGTCTTGTAGACTGGAATTTGAATGTACTAACAATACTGCAGAATATGAGGCTTTACTACAAGGTCTCAGAAAAGCCTTGGACATGAACATTCAAAATTTGGTTGTATTCGGTGACTCTAAAATAGTGGTTAGACAGGTGAGAGATTCTATACACTATCTTTCCCCGCATCTCAAATGTTATCAGTTGGAGGTATGGAGTTTAATGAACAAATTTTTTTCTTTTAATATAAATTCCATTCCTAGGCTAAATAATGTTGAAGCAGATCTACTTGCTAATGTTGCCTCTAAACTTTTTCCTGCAGAAGGCTTATCCCCAAATGCATTCTCCGTGGAGCTGTTGTTTCGACCATCTGTTCCGGACAATATCACAAACTGTAGAGGATTTGACGATGATCAACAGATCATTAACTTTCTGCACATGGAAGAAACCTTTCAAGGAGTTGTGATAGATGAACAAACACATGATGACAATTTGCATGACTTTACGGTAATACCTAATCCGAAATCTTCTGAAGCTCTATCAGACATGGTAAATCTCATACCCAAATCTGTTGTTAGAATAGAAAAGTTTTATGATTTTGAAGATAAATTTAAAAAGATGGTCAATTGCAAAACCAATAGTCCTTCATTGTATTATGAAAAAGTCAATTTAGGGACTAATGAAAATCCTCAGTGTATCAATTTAGGCTTGGGATGTTCTAGACAAGAAAAAGATGCTTTTGTTAAATTATTTAAAGAATTTAAGGATGTCTTTGCTTGGACTTATGACGATCTTAAGACATTCGATCCGAATATTATACAGCATGTCATCTCGATGAAACCCCAAACCTTACCTTTCCAACAGAAACTGAGGAAAATGCATCCTAAATTAGAATCGGCCGTACAAAAAGAATTGAATAAACTCCTTGGTGCTAAAATAATTTTTCTTGTTAGACATACTCAATGGGTATCCAACCTCATCCCAGTCCGGAAGAAAAACGGGGAAATTCGACTTTGTGTCGATTTTCGAAACCTCAACAAAGCATCTGACAAAGATAATTATCCTGGCCCTCCTATGGAACAGATTCTTCAACAAGTTTTTGGTTCTGAGAGGTTGTCCTTACTGGATGGTTTCTCGGGATACAACCAAGTCTTGATGTCTCCGTCAGACCAATTAAAAACTACCTTCCGTACCCCGTGGGGCACTTATGCTTATCGCAAAATGCCCTTTGGATTGATTAACGCTGGTGCTACCTTTCAGAGAGCAATGGACATTGCTTTTAGAGGCTTAATCAATCACTCTATAGTAGTCTACTTAGATGATGTAACTATTTATTTGAAAAACAAAGATGATCATCTAGCTCACTTGCGAGCTGTTCTGCCACGATGTCGTAAATACGACATCTCCCTGAACCCCAAGAAGTCCATATTCGTAGTAGAACAGGGAAAACTACTAGGATTCATTATGTCTAGTGATGGAATGATTATTTACCTCGAGAGGACGCAAGTCATCGCTAAACTTTCCCCACCTTCCTCCAAAAAATCCATGCAGTCTTTCCTAGGCCAGATTAATTTTGTGAGAAGATTTGTCCCCAGTTTCTCCGAAATGGTCAGGCCTCTCCAGAATCTGATTAAGAAAGACACCCAATATCACTGGGGACCCACAGAAAACAAATATTTCAATGATATAAAGAAGGCCATAATAGATGCTCCGTCTCTCATGAGCCCTGATTTCTCTCAAGACTTTACACTCTATACTTTTGCCTCTGATCGTTCTTATGTCGCAGTCCTAACTCAGAAGAATTCCGAGAACAACGAAGTACCCATCGCCTTTATTAGATCTTCTTTCAAAGGTACGGAAATTAACTACACAGCAGTCGATCGACAAGCCTACGTTGTCTTCAAGGCAGTTAAGCATTTCCAGTCATATCTTTTGAAGTCAAGGACGAAGGTCATTGTTCCCTACCCTGCTGTTAGGAACTTGTTAGTGCAAAAGGAGTTAGGAGAGAAAAGAGCCAACTGGGTCACCTCCTTGCAGGAGTATGACTTAGAGATCATCCTAGCACAGATCGTGAGAGGCCAAGGGTTGTGTAAGTTGGTAGTTGATTCAGAAATTGAACAACAAAAAGATAGTGATACATCAGACCTAGAACAACGTGACCAGAGTTTGATTTGTTGCACACAAAGCCTCGTAAGTCCTTGGTATGATGATATTAGATTTTGTCTTGAACATGGATCAGCACCCTGTCACCTCGACCCCACAAAAAGAAGAGCGTTGAGACTGAAGTCCTCCTCCTTTCATCTAGTTAACGGTATACTGTTTCGTCAGAATTTCGACGGCATTCTGATGCGTTGTCTCGAAAAGGACGAAGCAGAGAAGGTCTTGCTTGAGTTGCATGCAGGAGAAGCTGGTGGTCACTTTGGTGGAAATACCACTGCTCATAAGGTTTTAAGAACCGGTTACTACTGGCCTACACTCTTTAGGGATGCCCATGCCTTATGCCACAAATGTGTCATTTGTCAGAAAGCGTCAGGGTGATTGCAAAAACCAGCCTTCCCCTTGCAACCCGTCACAGTCGATTCTCCTTTCCAGCAATGGGGCCTTGATATCATTGGTCCTATTAACCCTCCATCCTCACAACAACACAAGTATATTGTGACAACCACCGATTGATTTACTCGATGGTATGAAGCCGCCGCGCTAAAAACTATTAACACAAGTCAGGTGATTGCTTTTCTAAACTCGAATATCATTACTAGTTTTGGTATCCCTGATTGTCTAGTCTTTGATAACACTTCGTACTTTTCTTCTCTAGAGATGAGTGAGTTTTCCTTAGAGAAAGGAATAAAGCTTAAGTATTCTGCTAGTTACTACCCCCAAGGTAATGGCTTAGCAGAATCAACCAACAAGAACTTGATCAAAATTATCAAGAGAACTGTGGCTGAAAATCACAAGAACTGGCACAATGCACTGCTCAATGCACTGTGGGATGATAGGGTAACACCTAAAGCTGCTATAGGTAACTCCCCCCTTTTTCTTGTTTATGGTAGAGAAGCCATTCTGCCACCGCACATTCTTCTTCCTTCGCTCCAATTGTCACAAAAAGTTCAAGAAGAAGACTGTCCCCCTTTAGAAAGTCGTATTAACGCTTTGATGAAGTTATAAGAAGTAAGAACCCAAGCTAAGCGTAAACTAGACCAACATCAGCAACTGATTAAAAGATGGTTTGATTCTAGTTCTTCTTCTGATAGGAATTTTGAAGTAGGTGATCTTGTCTTAAAGTGGGACAAACCCCACGAAGGAAAGGGTGAGCATACCAAGTTTCAAAATTTGTGGCTTGGGCCATTTTTGATTGCTGAAAAGTTGGGTCTTAGTTCCTTTCAAATACAGAATCTTGAAGGGCATCTTGACACCTACCCGGTGAATGGCCAAGCCCTGAAAATATACTTTTCTTGATTACTACCCTTGTATATTATGTAAATATTTCTTTGGTTTGCATCTTTTATTTTCTGCCTGTTTTGATTTTGATTTGGATTGATCAGTTTTTTATGTTTTTTGAAAGATATGCATGCCTATGTACTGAGAAATTCAGATTCAAATCATGAGAAGATTTCTTCACTGAGATAACTCTTGAGAAGTTGTACGAACATTAGTGATATATATTTCTGAAGTTGATATTCATGTTTGAAAATTTTGTTGTTTGAAAGAAGTTTTCTAATTTCAATCTCTGAGTGAAGTTTGTCATGATCATCTTTAACCTTTTTACGCTGTCCCTTTTCCATAGAGGAATGACTCAAAAGGATGTCTCCCTGTCATAGTAAGTTTTTTTAGAAATAAGACATTTTTGGAGCTGGATAAAGGACTACATTAAAAAATTCTAATGAGGTCTGAAAAATATGTTAAAATATCAAGATTTTTCAGCATCACCTCGCTCAGCTATACTCAAAAGAAAAACAAAATAAAAATATCAATATGAGCTATGGGAAGTGTTTGTAAACCCATCTGGATACTGAACAGGTCCGCTGGCAGTGGGTAAATGTAAGCATGGCGCCAAGACAACTTTGTCGGAGTACTGAACAGGCCTGCTGGCAGCGAAGCAATGTCGGGTAAACAAAAATCTGTAAAAATTATAAGAAACCTCTTAAAAAGTCCTTTACTCTAATCTAGAACTTCTTGACAGGATACAGACGTTCGAGTGGGTTAAATGGAAACCCTGTCGAGGCTATGGACGCCTGCTGGTAGCAGTGGCCATGCCAATAGTATTGAAGATTTTATCATTAATGTCATGACTTGCTGATC
>JZKD02S1657462.1:66123-79038 GCA_000966675.3 Picea glauca
ACAAAATGGTCAACAATACAGTCAATGGATAGGGAACAATCCTCACATAGGAAAGTGTTGGGAGGCAAGTGGACAACCAAAAGATAAATTTATTTCCCTACCAACTATCGCTCAATTCATCAGAATCAACACTCGCCTGATCCTTACTAAAATTTGGCAATGTCAATGTAAATGGAGAATGATCAATTCTAATGGTTATCCATCTGTCCCCATTTTTTTTTATACATCATTTGTACTATATAAACACCCCATATCACTTGATATTAGGAGGAAGAATTATTATGGCGATAGAAATTGGTTGTTATTGTAACTTTCAAACTTCTGCAATATACTTTTCGTTCTTCTCTTGTTTGTGTGTTGATGTGTTGGTGATTGTGTGGTTTTGATTTCATAGTTCAATGCCTTTTCTAAGGGGCTAGTGGCCCCTACTTAGTTAGGTACTTCATGTATATTAAATAATAGGACTAGCATTTCATTTATGTTGTTGCAACTTTCACGTTGCAACTTTGTTGCTACAACTCGGCTTTTAGTTTTAGTTTATTCTTCTTTCTTCCATATTTACGACAATTTTATTCTTCACCAATTTGGTATTGATACTTTATATTTAAATCATGATTGAACCTATGGACAATCAATAGTTATAACAAGTCAAGATCATCATTTTACTTGAGCAAGTCGCCATTAGATATTAGCATAACTTTACTTTCCGCGAGTATGATTTCCTTTAGGACAATGTGATTTACTTTTTGCAAGTGTGATTTCCTTTACACAAGTGTGATTTACTTTATGTTAGAATTATTTACTTTCCACAAGTGTGATTTAATTTCTGCAAAGTGTGATTTACTTTTTTCAAGTGTGATTTACGTTTTGCAAAGTGTGATTAACTTTCCGTAACAGAGATTTACTTTTTGAAAGTGTTGTTTTCTTTTCATGCAAACACGATATTTATTTTCCTACAATTTTAGAAGTACGTTAGCTTGGTGACTTAATTAAGCATCTTGAAATCTCAACTTGTGACATTTGAAGTACTACAACCCCTTAGAATTTACAACACTACACTTGCATATATAATGCATGGCAGTTCATAAGTAATATACGACCTTGGACTGATAATTAAATGTACAACTCTTCATTTTCTCACTAATTTAATTAGGGAATAATTGAAGACTCTGTCACTAAGTCAACCAAACGAAAGCTAGAAATCTTCAATTCAAAAAATCTCTTGTCAACATTACTCACATAAGAAAATTTTGTTGGATCATCTTCATATGGAAAATATCATCACCAACAAACAAAGGAAGTCAATTTCCAAACTCAAATTGGATCAAAGAAGAAGAAAAAAAAAATAGTGAGCATGTACCCAAAACCATGTTAATGAATAATAAACTTTCTCTAATAAAAATGATGTGGGAAATCCCACTCATATTATATTTCCAAAAACACAATGAAAAATACAAAATATCACACTAAATTTTATTAATCCGAACACAAACTTGTATATATTTACATAAAAAAAAAACTACCTCGACAAACTAAGAGGAAAGATCCTAAGAAATAACAATGAAAATACAATAATGTATCGAGTTGGTGATAGGATCTCAACTACTCACAATAATATGAGACTAACTCAACTATTTCTTGAAAATAAGAAAGAAAAAAGATTCATCACTCTCTAAACCACAATAATACTCTCCTTCCAAAATAAAAAGGACACATACATATGATAAGGTTAAGTACTTGAACCCCTATGACCAGGAATCTCATCTAGTCATCAAATAGCCATCACACTATATACCATTGTTGTACACAACACAAGGAATATTTTACCCTTCTATTCTTAATGTCGCATCTAAGATTCCAATGCTCTTAATTTAGGTATAAAGAGTCCAATATGTTGAATGCCTTTTGGAAATAACCTGGAAAATACTCTTCTAAAGGGATATTCAAAATTAAAGAATCCTATGGTCTCACAACCTAAGTCCATCAAATGACCAAGGAGAGTATATGGAGAAACATATGGAAAACCAACTTATTAAAAAAAAAAGGTACTTCCCTCTATTTAGTGGCTCACAAACATATGCTAACATGGGACAACCTAAAAAAAAAGAGGATCCATAGGGCCTTCCATCTTACCATTATGTATCCAAGCTAAGGAGACCATCGAACACCTTTTGAACCAATGCCATTTTAGTTTGAATATCTGGGATGATGAACCTCAAGTGATGTGCACATTGGACCATCATAGAGACAGTGTTCCCAACACAATCTCCAATTGGCATCTCTCGACCTACAAAAATGTCATTCTCAATAGAATCTGACATCTATGATCTACTTCCAGGCTTCATTCTATGGCATATCTAGAATAAGCATAATAGAATAATTTTCCATTCACTTTCATCTCCCTGGACTGCTATTTGGCCTAAAATTCATCACAACATTGTGGAAACTATGAGGAAAAAGAAATGGGGGACTGACGAAATGAAGTGTGAGGGCAGTGAACAAGCCATCTTAAACCAATGAGATCTATGTATTTCTCTATCTGTCGATCTTCCTCAACCTTGTCTTCTAGTCCAAAGAATCCCAAACAAATGGCATCTTCCTCCCTCTAGATTCATCAAATTAAATTTTGATAGAGCCACAAAGGGTAATCATAGCTCTGTAGTTTTTGGAGTTTCCTTTCGTGACAATCAGGGATTCCTCTGTCACATCCTAGCCAAGAATATTGGGCATAATTCCATCAATGTTGTTGAATTATGGGCTCTCACTAGCGAAATCCAAGCAGTTATCTAGCTTTGCTTCTATCAACTAATTATGGAAGGGGACTCTCAAATAATAATAAGCATGTTATCTAAACTCAAAAATGGCTTAGAGCCGGCCAAAATTTCTACCAGTTGGAGGCTTCTAGGAAGCTTGGAATCTTCGAAGAATATGATCTCTCCTCATATGTTCATTATTCCCTCACATGTTCACAAGGAGGCCAATAATATAGCAGACAAGTTAGTTAATGCCAAAATTAATAAAAAAATATGGTGACCTGCATTGTAGCTCTAATCAATTCCCGGTGCACCCCCTTTTTTGAGAATGTGTAGCCCTAGAAACATAGGATGAATCCTCCCTGGATGGGGTGATATCCACTTTCTCATGACCAAACATGTGGATAGCATATTCCATTCCAAGTGCTCTCTCAAGGATCCTTGCAAGCGCATGGAAGGGACATCACATTTAAACACATATAGACACATTACTCTAACTCTAAGTTCACATCAGAATACGATGGACAAAGAAAGGCTCAATGGTACAAGGATAGTAAATCACAGTCACTTCAAGCACATTACCTCAATTATGGTCTCCTATTAGCATTGATGAAAAAGCAGTCTACATAGGATAACTAGTGATGCAGGAGCATCTCCCACGTCAAGCAAGCCAGCGCGGAAGGCAAAAGACAACTGGACACACGCCAGCAAAAATTTTGAAAATTCCCTTAGATTGTTGCGCCATCTTAAATGAAGCCATTAAGAGGAGGCACACTTGTATATTGTAATCGTACCTTGAGCCTTTAGCTCTCATCCTTAGTAGGTAGATGACATTTAAGGTAGTTAATGCTGGTAGATAGAAATTTAATTCTAGATTAGACATCTTTAGAGGGCAAGAGGGAAACGGGATATAGACACCCTCATTGTGCATTTGTAGCATGATGATTATTATTGAATTTAGAAGAGGAAGAAGAGCATGCAGAGAAGTTGTGTAAAGACACCCATGTACAGATATTTGGATTAATAGAAGAAAGCTTTGATTTAAATGCATGGTTTGTGTTGTTCTCTTTGTATTGAAGTTATGCTCATGAATGTTTTCTTCCTGCTACACATTTGCTTTTATGTGTTGTGTATATGATTTCATGGTTGAGATTGAAATCTGAAGGGAAGAAGGAATGAGTTTCAATTGTTTCTCTATTTGAGCCAGAGAATTCCTACAAGGAGAGTAGTTGAAGTGTCCACAAGGAGTGCGTTGACAAAGGGGTTAAGATAAAGATAGCTTTTTTCCTCATTCACTCAAAGTGCAGTTGGGCACAGGAGTCGTGCAAGGAGTGCATAGGCTGAGTGAATTTTAGGGGTGAAAACCTGAGTGAGAATTGAAGGACTACTGCCACAAGGGTGCGCAGATTCGGGTGATTTCAACACTTAGATGTGGTTGAAGGCTACCACATGGAGTGCGTGCAAAAGTCTTTTCCAAGGTGCAGATTTGGAGAAATCTTAGGAGGGAGAAGGTCCTTAGAATTTGTTGAAGGACAGCGAGTCGAAGTTGTTCTTTGAAGGTTGGTAAGAAGCATTGCAAGTTTGCATGCAGGTGAATGAGTTCCATGGAGGAACACTTAGTCATTTCGTAGATTTCTCAAAGGAGGAACAGACGGTCGACATTCTTCGAGGAGAATCCGCGATGTCTCGTGAGCCGATAGATCTCACCAAGGTCCAGGGGAGATACTGCAGGTATTTTCGAGAGGTTCAAAGATCAGGAGTGGTAAAGACATTGATCTGGGCCACGAGGGTCATTGGATCTACACATATATCATGTATCAGGGTTTCATGGATTGAAACTCCAAAATATTGCAATGGAAATCGCGAAATCACGATACGCGATTTCTCGACAGTTAAAGGATAGCGTGGGCCACAACGGAGCTAGTGGAGGATAGGTGGCATGAGCTATCGGAGTTTCGCAGTGAAGAGTCCAGAAATATTGACGTTAGGATTCGCGATCCCGTGAAGTCCGAAGTCCTGACGAGATAAGAGACCATTGAAAAGTCAAAGTCGTGAGCTCATCGGGGTTTCGGTGTATCGGGGCTCGGAGGTCGGAAAAGCAAATTGCTTGATATCGCGAGTAGCGAAATCACGATAGTGGAAACTCTGAAAAGAGAAGGAGGTCAGCATTGACTTGCATCGGGTTTCGGGGATTCGAAACACCAGCGCTCGACCATTGACCTCGCGATACCGCGAAGTCCGATTCCCCGATAAGTAAGAGGGGGATCGCACAAAGAGTTATGTGGGTGCAGGATTCCCGATGGGAAATAGAAGAGTTGTTTAAGAGTTCTTCAGGATATTTGAGAAGAGAAGATCTTGTGAGCGGATGTTCTTGCGAGCACGCCTGCGTCAACTAGCAAGGGTGGTGGATATATTCATGTTTTGTTGATGGTTTGGAAACCCATTCTCACTAGTTGTAGGAGAATTTTGGACTCAAACTCTTTGTTATCCTCTCTCGGTGTGGCTTATTGCTCTATGTTTGCAATGTCCTTACAGTGGCTTTCAGTCCTTTGGATCTCAACTAGTCACAAGAATATGAGACTACCTCAACTATTTCTTGAAAATAGGAAACAAAAAAGATTCATCACTCTCCAAACCACAATAATACTCTCCTKCCAAAATAAAAAGGAMAAATACATATRHTRAGGTKAAGGACTTGAATCCCTATCACTAGGCATCTCATCTAGTCATCAAATAACCACCACACTATATACCATTGTTGTACACAACACAAGGAATATTTTACCCTTCTTTTCTTAATGACCCATCTAGGATTCCAATGCTCTTAATTTAGGTATAAAGAGTCCCATATGTTGAATGCCTTTTGGAAATATCCTGGAAAATAATCTTCTAAAGGGATATTGAACACTAAAGAATCATATGGTCTCACAACCTAATTCCATTAAATGAACAAGGAGAGTATATGGAGAAACATATGGACAACCAACTTATGGAAAAAGATAAGTACTTCACTCTATTTAGTGGCTTACAAATGCATGCTAACATAGGAAAACCTCAAAAAAGAGGATTCATAAGGCCTTCCATCTTCCCATTATGTATCCAAGCTAACGAGACCATGGAACACATGTTGAACCAATGCAATTTCAGTTTGCATATGTGGGATCAGGAAGCTCAAGTGATGTGCACAATGGACCATCATAGAGACAAGATTCCCAACACAATCTCTAGTTGGTGTCTCTCGACCTACTAAATGGTCATCCTCAATAGAATCTAACATCTCTTTCTAGGATTCATTCTATGTCATATCTAGAAGGAGCATAATAGAGTAATTTTCCATTCACTTTCAGCTCCTTGGATTGTTATTTGGCCCAAAATTCATCCCAACATTGTAGAAAATGTGAGGAAAAAAAAATGGTCGAATGACGAAATGAAGTCTGAGGGAAGTGAAAAAGCTGTCTTAAACCAAGGGTGGTGGCTATATTCGTATTTTGTTAAAGGTTTGGTAACCCATTCTAACTAGTTGTAGGAGAAGGCTGGACTCAAACTGTATGCTATACTCTCTCAGTGTGGCTTTGTGCTCTATGTTTGCAATGTCGAGGGTCTGGGAAAGAGGGCCTTCTTGCAGGACCCGTGGCTCCCAGTGATGAATTCCCATGCGCCATTACGACGTAAGTGATCGCAACAGCACTCAGGCATAGACGGAGGATGCTCATATGACCCCTCATAATACTCACGTGCACAATTCACCACATGTTAATGAATTCTTAGAATTGGTTTGTCAAGTCTAATCAATTGAGGGTGAGGGACTTCCACTTCGAGGTCACACTTGATCGAATTTGAAGGTCCATGCAGGTCAGGCTTCTTCCATTGAGGAAGCCCCTCTTCTCCATGGTCATATTTTTCATCTGAAGAACCATGCTCAAACAATGAACCTGGTGAAGGAGGATTAATTGAAGAATAATGGAAAGTCATCTTCGACATGTGCAGACAGATTGTGGGCATGAATTTCAAAATGGACCAACTGGATGCCAAAATCTCATTGCTACTCAGTCAACAAGCTTGTCAAATGCCAACCCATCTGAAACAAGACTAGTTTTCCCCATAAAGGCCTTCCATGGATGCCCCATTATGAATCCTATTTTGGGACCAGGTTCCTCCATAGCATTTTTGTAGCATGGGATGTATTAGGTGTCTTTTTGTAGTTTTTCATCCCTTAGGATTTTATTGTTCTCTATTTTGAATTTCAAGTCTAATTTTTTCAAATTAGAGCTTAGATACAAAAAAATAGCCTTGTTAAGAAGAATAGTATGTCTCTTTTGGACACATTGTTGGGCTTGGGTTGGTTTCCAACTATGGCAACCCAAGCTTGTGCAGAATGCATGTACTCTTAAAATGTTTTATAAAAGGTAATCTAATGTTTACTTACACACACAAACAAAATACATCTTATCTCTAGAAAAATCAATTCACATTGATAACATATGGTTGAAGGATTTGTAACATTCTCACCCTCTATAATCATTTGTATCCTCTCTAGCTCTTCCCCAAGCTTTGAAAATTCCCCTTTCACAACATTGATTTTTGGTCATCTTAAAATTTCTAGTTAATAACAGTAGACGGAAAATGCAAGTCGGGAATGTGAAAATGGTGAGAATGAATAGATAATAAGAGAGTTGAGGGTAGGATGTATAACTCTTTCTTTGATAGGATAATGAATTATTCTTACATTTCTCCCATGATGGTTGTGTTCAACCCATGGTCAAATCACTACGTGAGGTATACTTCCTCACCAACCATCTACATGGATTCCATGAATAACTTTCTAACTAAAAGGACTTTATTGGCTTCATTTAAGGCATATGATGGAATGTAGATGATATCTCAAGCTACCACTTGGCATTAGACTCGATTAGTTTCCTATAGATCTGATTTTTTTCTTTTGTTTGGTGGAGTCATAGGTCGTCTCATCTTGTCCACATGTATTTGAAACCATTATAAATTATATTCTAGCATTAATATTTACATAGCTTCTATCGATAAAATTATATATACAACATTTACAAGTCTATCCATTCACTACTTGGGTCTTCTCCTTGAGCTCCTTGATAGAAATGTATAATTTATGATAACACTACTCCATATTTAATAATAATAATAATAACAATATTTTTTCTTAATATTTTTTTGAACTAATGGATCGCCTACATGTAAAATGAGTATAAATATTTTCATCATATTTTTTGTGTAATATAAAATATGGTAGGTCTTTCCACCTAATAAAGAATTGTAAAAATAATTAATGCATTATCAACATGGCAATAGAAAAACACATTTTATAGAAGTGAGCTAATAAGTGAAAAAAAATTCTATTAAGTTGTAAATTTTCCTTAAATTTAGTAGGAATTTTACCTTAAGTTATAATTCCACTAGAATAATGAAAACTTTGACGATGGAAGTTTTGACCCATTTTAAGAAGATGTAGATTGATACGAATTTTAGTGGAAGTTATAATTCCACTTTATTAATGGAACTTTGTTCTCAAGGGTTTTGGCACATTTTAAGACGACCTAGATTGAGTAGATCAAGATAAAACTTTACTTTGCTGGAAAGAAGTGAATTCACCAAAATAGTTGAATTTGTTCACATATTAACTCACTTCTTTTTTTATCTTATTACACATCCACCTATTAACTCAATCATTTTTTATTATATTACACATCTTCCCACCCATTTTTTCAAATTTTGGAAATTTGGATTATAAGAAAAAATCCTTAAAAAAATTATTAATCAAAATTATTTCTCCTATTAATCCAATTTAATTATTACTTTTAATAAAAATTGTACTCAAAAATAAATTCTTCACCATTTAATCCTTTTAATAGAGTTACTGCTTTTAATAAAAATTATACTCAAAAATAAATTCTTCACCGTTTAATCTTTTAATAGGGTTATTACTTTTAATAAAAATTATACTCAAAAATAAATTCTTCACCGTTTAATCCTTTTAATAGGATTACATAACTTAATTAAAACTTATAGTCAAATTTATTCTCCGCATTTAGGGTAAACTTATAGGGTAAATTAAATCTTATTAATTCACTGTATGAATAAATAAGATTTAATAACTTCGTTTTTCGTCGAGTTCAAATTTAGGTTACTCCGAGATTTAAGTTACTCTGAGAGTTGTCCCCACTATATATTTAACTCTGTTTTCATAATCGGTTCATGTTCACGTTTGTAGCTTTAAGATCTAAGATCTGTGTAAAGCTTCATTCATATTTGGTTCACTTTCACGTTTGCAGCTCTAAGATCTGTGTAATCCTTCTTTCATATTTGGTTCACTTTCACGTTTGTAGATCTAAGATCTTTGTAAACCTTCTTTCATATTTGGTTCACTTTCACGTTTGCAGCTCTAAGATCTGTGTAAACCTTCTTTCATATTTTTTTCACATTCTCGTTTGTAGCTTTGAGAAACGTGTAAAGCTTTGGGTAAACTCGATCAGGTCTAATGGACGTTCTTCCGAACGATCTCGTTCGACAGTGCTTGTTAAGAGTGCCTTACAAATGGCATGATAATCTGAAAGGTGTGTGCAGAAGTTGGGTGTCTATGGTGAGAAACCCTGAGTTCTATGCAGACAGAAAGATATCTGGGACGACCGAGCAGTTGCTATGCTTGATTCAACAATATCCTAGTTACGTCTTGGAAATAAGGGTATGTGACCCTGTGAAGGGTACCTCAGAAAGGCTACCTCCCATCAATGATCCCCACTTTACTGGAATAGGAGGATCGTTTTAGTGCACTGCTATGAACTGGAAACTGGTTCTCCTAGGCAGAATCACAAAAAGTGTATAAAAGGGCACTCTCCAACAGAGGATCCAACTTTATTGGGTTGTCAAAGCAGGGCAGCTCCTACACCAAGGCAAGTGGCTGACTTGGATCCAAATTCAACATAAATTTCCTCACCTGATGGGGTCACTCAATGAAATGGAGAACATTGCTTCCTAAGGGGAGAGGATTAATCCATTTGGATATTGGTGGCCACACACCTATTCCAACTGGATCTTCTTGACAAGGCTTCCATGTGGAAGTTGGTGGTATCCAACCTAATCCAACTAGCTTATTTTGGAAGTTTTGATGTCAATACAATGTTTTTTTTTCTTGCCATAGTCGAACTGTAGATGGAGTCATATTTTGTCGAAATAATTTGTATTTCTAGAAAGCACCTTTCCAATGGGCTATCACATGCCTAAAATGGAGGTCGTATGCAAAAGTTACAACCCTGGGAAGTTGAGGTACCAACTTACCCATCGAGGCCAACATAACTTTTGGTGTTTCATCTCCTTGGATTAGGTGTTTCATCTCCTTCATCTAGAACTCTTGTTTCAGGGGAACGCTTCACTATATTAAAATAAATATATCAAATTAAAGAAAAAAGGGAAGTAGATTTCCATGGCAAAAACTTTATGTCAAATGATTATGCCACTCAAACAGAAATAGAGCAGGAATTAGTAAAAAATAGAGAAGTCAAAACAAAACATGACACCAATGAAAATAAGGAGGAAACAATAAAGGAAGACTGTAGTGTCAATGACCTCCATGGTCACCCTGATTTATGTAACCCTAAGTAATTGTTGGTTCCAAAGGGACATGCAAAGAGTTTTGGCTAGGGGGAATGATAGGTACCTAAATTGACATACTTTCAACACTTATCTAATATATTTTTGCTTACCATTTTCCAATGATCATTTCCTTTTTAACACCATCCTTATCTAGTATTATCACACCTTTCTTCAAGGTATGAATCATTCCCCATATGCCATTTTTATTTTATTATTACATATTTTCTAAGGAACTTGTTACATTCATGGACTAAGATTGTTATACGAGAGAAATTATAGTGGTGTCCTTCTAGTAGTTGCAACTCCCTGTAGTAGGTGAATATCCTTACAATTGTCATGATTCCTCTCTATTTCTAAAAATTCAAGGACAATACAACTATTTCAACTCTAATTGCACTCTCTGTTGTTGCAACTCCAACTACAACATTGTTGTTGCAATTCCAAATGACATTGTCACTACAATTCCAAGTACGACATCATTCCTACAAATCGGAGTACAAAGTTTGCCAACACAATTGTCAACAATACATTCAATGGATAGGGAACAATCCTCACATAGGAAAGTGTCAGGAGGCAAGTGGACAGCCAAAAGATAAATTTATTTCCCTACCAACTATCACTCAACTCATCAGAGTCAACACCTGCCTGATCCTTACTAAAATTTGGCAATATCAATGTAAATGGAGAATGATCAATTCTAATGGTTATCCATCTATCCCTTTTTTTTATATACATCATTTGTACTGTATAAACACCCCATATCACTTGATATTAGGAGGAAGAAATATTTTGGCGATAGAAATTGGATGTTATTGTAACTTTCAAACTTCTGCAATATACTTTTCGTTCTTCTCTTGTTCGTGTGTTGATGTGTTGGTGATCATGTGGTTTTGATTTCATAGCTCGATGCCTTTTCTGAGGGGGTAGTTCCCCCTACTTAGTCAGGTACTTCATGTATATTAAATAATAGGACTAGCATTTCATTTATGTTCATTTAAATTATGTAGTCATTTTGTCTTTCTATATTGTTGGAATTCTAGATTTTGAAGACAATTAACTGCAATTCAAGTGTGATTAATAATAATTTTCTTTGTGTTGTAAGGTCTACAACCATAAGTTGCAAAACATATTCAATTCAATTTATGTCAATTTGTAATCGTAGGCATTGTTGCAACTCACATTGTTGGAACTCTTGTTGTTGCAACTTTTGCGTTGCATCTTTGTTGCGACAACTCATCTTTTAGTTTTACTTTATTTTTCTTTCTTTTATATTTACGACAATTTTATTCTTCACCAATTTGGTATTGATACTTTATTTTTCAATCATCATTGAATGTATGAACAAACAATAGTTATAACAAGTCAAGATCATCATTTTACTTCAGTAAGTCGCCATTAGATATTAGCATAACTTTGCTTTCTGGGAGCGTGATTTCCTTTCGGACAATGTGATTTACTTTCTACAAGTGTTATTTCCTTTACACAGTTTTGATTTATTTATGTTAGAATTATTTACTTTCCGCATGTGTGATTTAATTTCTGCAAAGTGTGATTTACTTTTCGCAAGTGTGATTTACTTTTTGCAAAGTGTGATTAACTTTCTGTCAGAGAGATTTACTTTTTGAAAGTGTTGTTTTTCTTTTCATGCAAACATGATATTTATTTTCCTACAATTTTAGAAGTAGTTTAGCTTGGTGACTTAATTAAGTATATTGAAATCTCAACTTGTGACATTCGAAGTACTACAACACCTTAGAATTTACAACACTACACTTGCATATATAATGCATGGCAGTTCATAAGTAATATACGACCTTGGATTGATAATTAAATGTACAACTCTTCATTTTCTCACTAATTTAATTAGGGAATAATTGAAGACTCTATCACTAAGTCAACCAAACGAAAGCTAGAAATCTTCAATTCAAAATATCTCTTGTCAACATTTCTCTCACAAGAAAACTTTGTTGGATCATCTTCATATGGAAAATATCATCACCAAAAAACAAAGGAAGTCAATTTCCAAACCCAAATTGGTTTAGAGAACAAAAAATAGAGAAATTGTGAGCATGTACCCAAAACCATGTTAATGAATAAGAAACTTTCTCTAATACAAATGATGTGGGAAATCCCACTCATAGAATATTTCTGAAAACACAATGCAAAATACAAAACATCGCACTAAATTTTATTAATCCAAACACAAACTTGTATATATTTACATAAAAGAAAAACTACCTCGACAAACTAAGAGGCAAGATCCTAAGAAATAAGAATGAAAATACAATAATGTATCTAGTTGGTGATAAGATCTCAACTAGTCACAATAATATGAGACCAACTCAACTATTTCTTGAAAATAGGAAAGAAAAAAGATTCATCACTCTCTAAACCACAATAATACTCTCCTACCAAAATAAAAAGGAAAAATACATATGCTAAGGCTAAGCACTTGAATCCCTATCACCAGGAATCTCATCTAGTCATCAAATAGCCATCACACTATATACCACTGTTGTACACAACACAAGGAATATTTTAC
>JZKD02S1657462.1:79048-113170 GCA_000966675.3 Picea glauca
TCTGTAAGCATATTTCAGTCATTTGTTGTTAATGAAATGAAGTCTTATTTCCGCTGCATCTCTGTGTTTATGTGTATTTCTATATTTCATTGTGTTCCTACATAAATCCGGATCAAGCCAGCAACTATTCTGCATGCTCCTTTTGTTGAGTGATCTATATCTAATTTGTTTGTATTTCCTGGCTCATTTCGTCCAAACTCGTTTTGAGTGATTGAACCTCTAACCTTTCAGCATCCCTTGTTTACTCCAAACTTTTACTCATTTCTTCTCTAAAAATTTGCTCAGCATTCTTTAATTGCTCTCGCAATTGTGCTATGATTTTATCACTCTTCTTTATCCTTGTTATGATTTTTCCTATGGTAAAAAAGTTTTCTGTTGCCATGGCTCCCATGGAACCTGCTACCTTTGTAGCGAAATATTCTTCCTCCAGATTTTTTCTGTCTATCAGGACTTTATTTTTTTTTACCATGTTTCCCTCCCTCTTATGCATCTAATATTTCAGGAAGACCTTCCTTTTTCTACTGAAAAAATAATCGGAAGGAAGAATCTCATCTATGGGAATGGAGGTAAGGTCATCAACAAAAAGAGCTCCCATCTCTGGCAGTCCAAAAGTGGACTATAAGGGAGTTAAGGAGGTTATGGGACACCCTAGCTCTATAGATCCTTTCCCTCTTGCCGCCTTAGGCATGTTGACATAAACCTTTATTGATGAAGTGGGAGTAGACTTACTAGACTTGGGAGGTCTCCCTAACCTTTTCTCTGCTTTGGTCTTTTTTCTTGGTGGAGGCCTTTCCGCATCCTGTAGGGCCTTTTCGTGATTTCCCTTGTTTTGTGCTTCTTGATCGAAACCTAGTGGAACGCTTTCTTTCTTGAAACCTGGTGGAACGCTTTCTTGCTCCTAGCGGAGGGTAATTTCTTCCCCTTGAAGTACTTCAGGCAGAACACTCCGTCGATGCTTCTGAAAGGTTCGAAATCTGACTTGCAGGTCGGACAACATTGTCTGTACTCTTTCCAGCACTTCTTTATAAGATTTGGTCCCTTTGAAAACGTCGTCCCAAGGGGACTCCTCATGTTCATAGGCTTTCATATTGCAGTGTATCAAGTGTTTATTCACTAATTGATAAGGGTCATGCCTTTTCTACTCAATATTTACCAGTTTCATTTATTATAGTGCTTTTTCTTCCACCCTAGAATGTCCCAAATTTAGTAATGAAAATTTCCCGATGTGCATAAGGAAGATTGTCCAGGACTTCTTTTGAGCTGTCTTTATCTCTATTCCAATACCTCCTTTTACTATTTGGTGTGCCACTTCCCTACACACTAGTCTATCTAGAAGGAATTTTGGAAGTGCGTGAGGGGGGATTGAGCACCCATAAACCCTGAAGTAGGAGAAGCTTTATTCAATGAACTAGTCTACTATTTGCTTGAGGTTATTTGAAACTGCATCAGAAATGCAAGGAGGGTCACAGCCGAAAAACATTTTATGCATGGGTATCACCACGAAATGGCAAATTTCGTAAGATGAATTTTTTGCATTTTCTTCCCACATCTTAGAGTGATATTCGTGAATGGGTTCAGGGAAGGTTATGTTCCAACTCCAATTCATTAGGGGAAATGGAGGCATAAAAAAAATTGTGTCCATGAGGTACACTGACATGTAGAAGGCCATTGGTTGACCTCGGTCTCCTGCAGCTCTGTAATCTGAAATCTCTTTGGCTATATTATCAGATAAAATCTTGTCCTAGTTGAAACTATACCCTTCCGATGCTTCTTCTAAAGAGGGAATCCATTATGTGGGGAAATGACATGGGTTCTTTTTGCTGAAGAGTCTGGACAACATCATGGCTACATAAACCATGTACTCATTCAATGAGGCTTTGGCATAAATTCCGTGGGTATCGGCCCTAAATTTTGATGGACATATCCACCAACCTTTGATTAAATCAGGGTAAGTTTGGTCTGCCTCAGTGCATTCCTTTCTTTGGAATTCAACTATAAATTCGGCATTGTAAATCAAAATTAGGATTGGGTGAGAGTTTGTAGATAACCTGGATATGTTTAGGTCTGAATGAGCAGATAATGGCTACTTGATCATTTAAAATGCTTCTCGTCAGAATACCAACCTTTTCCAAAGCCCAACTGACCATGTCATTGTACGGCATGAGCTGTGGGCGTGTTGCAATTTTTTGAAGCTCTGATTCTGCTATGTCCCGAAGGTGATTCTCAGAATCACTAGGGGAATTTTTCATCTCACAGTCCAGATTTTCATAAATCTGTCTCCATGATTTAAGTGAGTCGATAGCATGTGGTGTGGTGTCTGATATGACATCTCCCTCTAGGCTGGAAATCTTTGTTGTATCTTCACTCTTCTTGGGTCCCATCTTTGGTGCCATGACTCTGTATTGGAAATAAAACCTGTCACAGAAGAGAGGTGTGAAATCTCGGCTGTATTATCCTATTTCTAATAGAAAAAGCGAGAATAAGTTTCAAAACACAGACCTCTAGTTTTCTTTTAACTCATTTTATGGTGAAAGTACTGACGCAACTGTCAAGAATTTAGTACCTTTGATGCAGACAATATCTCTGAGATATGGATTTGTGTCGCAAAACTCACGATCTATCTATTATTAATGTGGTCGTATTTCGACAATTCTCAAACCAACATTCAAAAAACTTCTTTTGATGGAGGCCGAAAAGGAAGTACTTAAGAAGTCTAATTACCATTTAATGTATTTTTAAAATGAAGTTAGTTCTCTTTAAAATTCGGTATTGAGTCGGGACTTCACGTTTCGGGGTTTCAAGGATCGCGGTTACATGAGGTATGTCATCACTAAACCCTGAATCCCAAAATCGCGTTGAGATTAGATTTAAGCCTTAACTTCCGTATTGAGTCAGGACTTCACATTTCGGGGTTTCGGGGATCCCGACTACATGAGGTATGTCACCACTAAACCCTAAATCTCAAAATCGTGATGAGATTAGTTTTAAATTAATTAATTAGGATTAAGACTGACTTTCACTTCTTTTGGGAAATCAAGAATCAGGATTTCGCGATTCAAAATGTATTGAAGAGATATTGTTCTGAGTAAACCCTGAATCCTGAAAGGTTAAAAAGCTGGTTAATTAACTCCTTTAGGGTTTTAAATTATCACGATTTAAAGTACTTTACAAAATGTGCATCTAAACTTTAATAACATTTGAGCTTCTTGTCTTTAGTTATAACAAAGAAAAGAAAACTTTTCGAAACTTCGGTACCGGTATTTTGGACTGATAGTGAGGATTATACCTCATGAAAAAACGAACCCCGAAAGAGGAAAAAAATATTTTTAAAGGTGAAAATTTTCAACCTAGCTTCAACACCAACTATGGTGACCCAATCTTGTGCAGACTGCATGTACTCTTAAAATGGTTTATAAAAGGTAATCTAATGTTTACTTACACACACAAAAAAAATACATTTTATCTCTCGAACAACCAATTCACATCGATAACATATGGTTGAAGGCTTTCTAGCATTCCCACCCTCTCTAATCATCTATAGCCCCTCTAGTTCTTCCCCAAGGTTTGCAAATTCCTCTTTCACAACATTGATTTTTGGTCATTTTAAAATTTCTAGTTATTAACAGTAGATGGAAAATGCAAGTTCCATCTACTTGGAAATCTTGAATGTGAGAATGGTGAGAATGAACAGATAGTAAGAGATTTGAGGGTATGATGTCTAACTCTTTCTTTGATAGGATAATGAAGTATTCTTACATTTCTCCCATAATGGTTGTGTTCAACCCATGGTCAAATAACTACGTGAAGTAGACTTCCTCACCAACCATCTACATGAATTCCATGATTAAGTTTCTAAGTCAAATGAGTTTATTGGCTTCATTTAAGGCATATGTTGGAATGTAGATGATATCTCAAGCTACCACTTGGCATTAGACTAGATTACTTTCCTATAGATCCAATTTCTTTTTTCTTCCATTTGGTGGAATCATAGGCCCTCGCATCTTGTCCACATCTATTTGAAACCATTATAATTATATTCTAGCATTAATATTTGCATAGCTTCTATCCATAAAAGTATATCTACAACATTTACAAGTTTAGCCATTCACTACTTGGGCCTTCTCCTTAACTCTTTACTAGAAATGTATAATTTAAGATAACACTACTCCATGTTTAATAATAATAATAATAACAATATTTTTTCTTAATATTTTTTTGAACTAATGGATAGCCTACATGTCAAATGAGTATAAATATTTTGATCACAATTTTTGTGTAACATAAAATATGGTATGTCTTCGACCTAATAAAGGATTGTAAAAGGTAATTAATATATTATCAACATGGCAATAAAAAAACACATTTGATAGAATTGAGTTAATAAGTGAATAAATTTTCTAGATTGGGAATTTCCCATAAATTTATTAGGAATTTTACCATAAGTTATAATTCCACTCCATTAATGGGAACTTTGATCATGGAATTTTGTTCATAAAAATTTTGACCCATTTTAAGAAGACCTAAATTGATAATAATCTCAGGGGAAGTTATAATTCCACTTTATTAATGGAATTTTGTTCTCAAGGGTTTTGGTCCATTTTAAGAGGACCTAGATTGAGTATATCAAGGTAAAACTTTACTTTGCTTTAAAAAAGTGAATTCACCAAAATAGTTAAATTTGTCCACTTATTAACTCACTTCTTATTTTATCTTATTATGCATTCATCTATTAACTCAATTATTTTATATTATATTACACATCTTGCCACACATTTTTAAAAAATTTTAAAATTTAGATTATCTTAAACAAATAAGAGAAAATACTTAAAAAAAAATTGTTAATCAAAATTAGTTATCCTATTTATCCAATTTAATTATTAACTTTAATAAAAATTATACTCTAAAATAAATTCTTCAAAATAAATTCTTCACCGTTTAATCCTTTTAATAAGGTTAAATAACTTAATTAAAACTTAGAGTAAAATTTATTTTCCGCATTTAGGGTAAACTTATAAGGTGAATTAAATCTTATTAATTCACCTTATGAATAAATAAGATTTAATAACTTCGTTTTGGTTCAAATTTAGGTTACTCCGAGATTTAGATTACTCCAAGAGATGCTCCATTATATATTTAACTCCGTTTTCATAATCGGTTCATTTTCACGTTTGCAGCTCTAAGATCTGTGTAAAGTCTCTTTCATATTTGGTTCACTTTCACGTTTGCAGCTCTAAGATCTGTGTAAAGCTTTGGGTAAACTCGATCAGGTCTAATGGAGGTTCTTCTGAACGATCTCATTCGAGAGTGCTTGTTAAGAGTGACTTACAAATCCACGATAATCTGAGAAGTGTGTGCAGAAATTGGGAGTTATGCGGACAGAAAGATATCTGGGACGACCGAGCAACTGCTATGCTTGATTCGAGAAGATCCTAGTTACGTCTTTGAAATAAGGGAATGTCACCCTGTGAAGGGCACCTGGGAAAGACTACCTCCCATCGATGTTCCCCACTTTGGTGGAATAGGAGGATGGTTTCAACCCCACTTTGGTGGAATAGGAGGATGGTTTCGGTGCGCTGTTGTGAACCGGAAGCTGGTTCTCCTAGGCGGAATCACAAAGTCTTGTTTCAGATGGAGCCGCAGAGCTGACATGCCTACACGTCGACGCTCGTTTGCCTGCTCTGTCGATTCTTCCACCGGACTTGTCTACGTTGCAGGCGGGGTCGATGAGCGTCGCAACCCTCTGGCGGCTGCAGAAGCTTATAATGTGGAGGAAGACAAGTGGGAAATTCTGCCTCCTATTATCCAACCACACAGCCTAAGATGCGACGGTGTTTTCATGGAAGGTAAATTCATGGTGTTGATCCGAGACGGAGACAGAAGTGCAGAAGTTTTTGATCAGATCGCGGAGACGTGGAAAAGGTGGGAAAATATGAGATTCAAGGCAAATCTATCGAAAAAGTGTGCGGTTTCTTCTTCTGGGGAATTGTACGCTTTCAGTGATGAAGAACATCAGGTAATGAAGTATGATGGTGAGAAAAACGTTTGGACTGCTGTGGCTTTTCTTCCGCAATCTACTCGCTTCGTTCATTGTGTTGCACAGTTTGGCGACTGGATCTTTGTAACCGGAGGTCGCCCCAGAAACAAGGTGACTTATCTGTTTAACCCATCAACCAGGGAGTGGTTGTTGGGAAGGCAGTCGTAATTGCAGTAGCAACGGTGGAGATTTAAATACGATTAGATAAAGCAGCAACTGTTTGTTTCGTGTAGTTATTTGAAACTGTTTGTTTCTTGCAGTGTAATTTGGAGATGCAAGGAGTTTAGTGAATGATTCTTAATATGTTTCTTTCCATTATTTAAAACTGTTTGTTTTTTTAATGTAATTTGAAGAATGATTCTTAATATGTTAAATGTTGTGTTTATGTTTATAGATTAATAATAATAATAATAATTTATGTTGATTCAGTTCATTTTTTTTAGCTTGAAAAGGGGGAAGATTTCTTTTTAGTTAGCTTATTTTTTTTAGCCACTGCTAAAGTCTACTGAAATATACTTACCCTACCTCCTCTAGATTTGAACTTGTAACCTCTTATGAGGAAACACATATTCTTAACCATTAAACCTACTTAGACTATTTTAAAATTCAATAAATTCCATTATTAAAACATTATAATATCAATAAATTCCATTATTAAAACATAATAATAGACTTGGTTTATTTTCTCACTTAAATTCTATCTCTGAAATCCCAAATTTTTTCATCCTTAAAATCTCAAATTTTAATTTTTCAAACTCCATTCTTGATATCCCAAATTTTAATTGTTCAAAGATGTTAGAAATTTGATCTTTGAATAACAAAATATTAACTCTTTTACCACCACAATGCTCCCCTGCCCTTCAGACATCCTCTTACTGTAATTCTATATTCGTAGAATACCCAAACGATGTCCTCACTGCCAAAATAATCAAACAACGAATAGTTTGCAAAAGTAGAAATCAGGGGAATTAAAAGATCGGTGACATTTCCAACAATCATGAACGTTTAGACTTCGTCTAAAATAAAAATTCAATGAAAATGTTTTTTTTTTACATAGGATTTCTTAATATAATTAATATAATATGATTATTGATATATTGAAGGTTGATGTAATTTGGTAACAAATTCAATTATAACACTAATAAGGTGACAAATGTTATTTTTCACTTAAATGTTGTATATGAATAGAATAAACTTATTTTAAATTTATTCTCTTTTTAAAACTGTAATACTAATATTATATATCAATATGTATAATATATTTTATAGAGTAATGAGTTTAATGTTTTTTTTAAAGAAGTGAGGTGATTGCATGATATTAAAAATTTGAGATTTTTTATCATTGTTTTTTAGGTGATTGTTTCGTTGGTAGAGGTGTGAAAACTAGAGTTCATGCTCAATTATTCAAACATTAGAAATGTCACAATGTAGCTAACAATCATGTCCATATATTTGTTATTAATGTTCATTGGGTTGGGTGAGAAAAATACAAAAGGTTGAATGTGTGAGAAAATATAATATTTTGAGAAGCTTATACTTTTCTTTTTATCTCYAAGTGTTTAATAAATATAGGGTTAAGATGAACTTTTGATAATTATTTAATTGTAATTTATATGGGCTAATHTCTCATTGTTTTGTTKCTTCCAACAKATTTGYATGAAAGASTGTAAMRRMTCAGTGTAAAGGGMAKRTTAAGGACTRCTCTAGARGAAKATTCACAATGTACCTTCCATTTCTTTCACAACACCTCYGGGCTTDTGCTTGGAGTTCCTCTACATAATTTGCTTACTAGATTTTGAATTTGTGGGTTACACATGCAAGAACTTTTCTAAGTTTATATCTTATTGGGTATAGAGATAGAAATGCCTATTAGGTATAGTGTGTTTGTCAACTATATAATCAATGGTCCTTTGTCAATGTTGAGGTTCTTGCTAAAAAGAAAACAACAGAGAGCACTCCTCAGCAATAGTCAACCAAGCCTCAGGAAACACAGACAGAGGAACAAGAGCACTCTAATAGTCCATAGGATCCTCCATAGGAACCAGAGGATCTTATTGACCCACAAGAACCAACAAGTAGCATTCTTGAGGAAACAAGCACCAACCTAGAAGAGAAATAGGAATTAGAACAAGGGGTCCTTACCAATCCACAAGAACCAGTGAGAAACACTTTTCAGGAATGGCCTACCAATTCACAAGAATCATATAAAGAAGAACTAAAAGAAGAGGATATTGGTGATCCAATAAGAAAAACTTTTGGAGACAACTTTGCCGATGCACAAGGGCTAGGAAAACATGATCCAAAAATAGAGACTGTTGAGCCTGAGAGGAAGCATACTGCTAGATCCTGGGTAAGAATTCTACACTCCTTACCTATTTAGGCATCTTTGGTAAAAAAAAAACATAATTTTGAGAATGAAAAACTGAAAGCTACATCTGAACTTTAAAATGTTGAAGGATGTGCTTGATGAACAAAGGGAACCTAATAAATTAGGTAACCCTTCAGCAAGTCCTCTTGTTGTAGGGTAACCCTTCACTGGATTACAAGAAACATCTCAAATTAAAGAAAAAAGGGAAGTAGATTTCCACGCCACAGACTTTCTGTTAATTGATGATGCCACTCAGACAAAATAGAGCAGGAATTAGCAGAAAATAGAGGAGTCACAAAAAAACATGACATCAATGAAAATAAGGAGGAAACAATAGAGGTATATTGTAGTCTCAATGACCTCCATGGTCACCCTGATTTCTCTAGCCCTAAGTAATTGCTGGTTGCAAAGGGACATGCAAAATTTTTTGGCTGAGCGAGACGATAGCTACCTAAATTGGCATACTTCCAACACTTATCTAATATATTTTTCCTACCATTTTCCACTAATCATTTCCTTTTTGACACCTTTCTTATCTAGTTTTCTCACACTTTTCATCAAGGTATGAATCACTCCCCATATTCCATTTTTATGTTATTCTTACATATTTCATAAGGAACATGTTACATTCATGCACTAACATTTCTATACAAGAGAAATTACAGTGGTTTCCTTACAGTTGTTGCAACTCCCTGTATTAGGTGAAACTCCTTACAATGGTCACCATTCCTCTTTGTTGCTACAAATTCAAGCACAATACAACTATTTCAAATCTAATTGCACTCTCTGTTGTTGCAACTCCAAGTATGCCATTGTTGTTGCAATTCCAAATGACATTGTTTCTACAATTCCATGTACGACGCCATTCCTACAAATCGGAGTACAAAGTTTGCCAGCACAATGGTCAACAATACAGTCAATGGCTAGGGAACACTCCTCACATAGGAAGGTGTCAGGAGGCAAGTGGACAAACGAAAGAGAAATTTATTTTCCTACCAACTATCGCTCAGTTAATCTGACTCACCACATGCTTGATCCTTACTAAAATTTGGCAATATCAATGTAAACAGAGAACGGTCAATTATCATGGTTATCCATCTATCCCTTTTTTATTTTATTTTAGACATCATTTGTACTGTATAAACACCCCATATCCCTTGAGCTTAGGATGAAGAATTACTCTGGCGATAGAAATTGGTTGTTATTGTAACTTTCATACTTATGAAATATAATTTTCTATCTTGTCTTGTTCGTGTGTTGATGTGTTAGTGATCGTGTGGTTCGGATTTTGTATCTCAGTACCTTTTCTAATGGGGTAGCGCCCCCTACTTAGTCAGGTACTTCCTGTATATTAAATAATAGGACTAGCATTTCATTTATGTTCATTTAAATTATGTAGTCATTTTGTCTTTCTATATTGTTTCAATTCTAGATTTTAAAGACAATTAATTACAATTCAGGTGTGATTAATAAGTATTTTCTTCGTTTTGTGAGTTCTACAACCATAAGCTGCAAAATAGTGTCAATTCAATTTATGTAAATTTATAATCGTAGGCACTGTTGCAACTCACATTGTTGCAACTCGTGTTGTTGCAACTTTCATGTTGCATCTTTGTTGCTGCAACTCATCTTTTAGTTTTACTTTATTATTCTTTCTTTCATATTTACGATAGTTTTATTCTTAAACAATTTGGTATTGATACTTTGTTTTTCAATCATCATTGAGCGTATGAACACACAATAGTTATAACAAGTCAAGATCGTCATTTTACTTGAGCAAGTCACCATTAGATATTAGCATAACTTTACTTTCTGCGAGTATGATTTCCTTTAGGACAATGTGATTTACTTTCTGCAAGCGTGATTTCCTTTACACAAGTGTGACTTACTTTATGTTAGAATTATTTTCTTTCTGTGAGTGTCATTTAATTTCTGCGAAGTGTGATTTACTTTTCACAAGTGTGATTTACTTTTTTCAAAGTGTGATTTACTTTCTGGAAGAGAGATTTACTTTTTGCAAGTGTGATTTTCTTTTCATGCAAACATGATATTTATTTTCCTACAATTTTAGAAGTAGGATAACTTGGTGACTTAATTAAGTATCTTGAAATCTCAACTTGTGACATTCGAAGTACTACAACCCATTAGCATTTACAACACTACACTTGCATCTATGATGCATAATAGTTCATAAGTAATATACGACCTTGAATTGATAATTGAATGTACAACTCTTCATTTTCTCACTAATTTAATTAGGAAATAATTGAAGACTCTGTCACTAAGTCAACCAAATGAAAGCTAGAAATATTCAATTCAAAAAATCTCTTGTCAACATTACTCTCATAAGAAACTTTTGTTGGATCTTCTTCATATGGAAAAGATCATCACCAACAAACAAAGGAAGTCAATTTCCAAACCCAAATTGGATTACAGAAGAAAAAATAGATAAATAATGATCATGTACCTAAAACCATGTTAATGGATAAAAAAATTTCTCTAATACAAATGATGTGGGAAATCCCACTCATAGAATATTTCTAAAAACACAATGTAAAATATAAAATATCTCATTGAATTTTATTAAGCCAAACAAAAACTTGTATAGCTTTACATAAAAAAAATTACATCGTCAAACTAAGAGGCAAGATCCTAAGAAATAGCAATGAAAATACAATAATGTATCAAGATGGTGATAGGATCTCAACTAGTCACAAGAATATGAGACTAACTCAACTATTTCTTGAAAATAGGAAACAAAATCGATTCATCAGTCTCCAAACCACAATAATACTTACTTGCCAAAATAAAAAGGACAAATACATAGCTATGGCTAAGGACTTGAATCCCTATCACTAGACATCTGAACTAGTTATCAAATAACCATCACACTATATACCATTGTTGTACACAACACAAGGAATATTTTATGCTTATTTTCTTAATGTCCCATCTAGGATTACAATGCTCCTAATTTAGGTATAAAGAGTCCAATATGTTGAATTCCTTTTGGAAATAACCTAGAAAATACTCTTCTAAAGGGATATTCAACATTAAAGAATCATATGGTCTCACAACCTAATTCCATCAAATGGCTAAAGAAAGTATATGGACAAACATATGGACAACCAACTTATGGAAAAAAATAAGTACTTCCCTCTATTTAGTGGCTCACAAATGCATCCTAGCATGTGAAAACCTCAAAAAAGGAGGATTCATAGGGCCTTCCATCTGCCCATTATGTATCCAAGCTAAGGAGACCATGGAACACCTGATGAACCAATTCCATTTCAGTTTGAATATATGGGATCATGAAGCTCAAGTGATGTGCACAATGGACCATCATAGAGACAATATTCCCAACACAATCTCCAGTTGGCATCTCTCGACCTAAAAAAATGTCATCCTCAATAGAATCTGACATCTCTTTCCAAGCTTCATTCTATGGAATATCTAGAAGGAGCACAATAGAATAATTTTCCATTCACTTTCAACTCCTTGGACTTCTATTTAGCCCAAAATTCATCACAACATTGTGGAAACTGTGAGGAAAAATAAATGGTCGAGTGACAAAATGAAGTGTGAGGATAGTGAACAAGCCATCTTAAACCAATGAGATCTATGTCTTTCTCTATTTGTCGATTTTCCTCAACCTTGTGTTCTAGTCCAAAGAAGCCCAAAAAAATGGCACCGTCCTCCCTCTGGATTCATCAAATTAAATTTCAATAGAGCTTCAAAGGGTAATCCTGGCCCCAGAGGCTTTGGAGTTTCCTTTCTTGACAATGAGGGATGCCTCTATCACATTCTACATGAGAATATTGGGCATGATTCCAACAATGTTGTTGAATTATGGGCTCTCACCAACAAAATCCAAGCAACTATCCATCTTTTCTTTCATCAACTAATTGTGGAAGTGGACTCTCAAATAATAATAAGCATGCTAGCTAAACTCATAAATGGCTCAGAGACGACCAAAATTTCTCCCAGCTGGAGACTTCTAGGCAGTTTGGGATCTTTGAAGAATATGCTATGTCCTCGTATGGTCATTATTCCCTCATGTTCAAAAGGAGGCCAATAATATAGCGAACAAGTTAGTCAATGCCAGAATTGATAAAAAAGAGGGTGATTTGCATTGTAGCTCTAATCAATCCCTGGTGCACCCCCTTTTTCAAGAATTTATATCCCTAGAAACATAGGATGAATCCTCCCTGGATGGGGTGATATCTACTTGCTCATGACCAAACATGTGGATAGCATATTCCCTTCCAAGTTCTCTCTCAAGGATCCTTGTGAGCACATGGAAGGGACATCACATTTAAACACATACAAACACATTACTCCAAATATAAATTCACATCAGGATATGATGGATAGAGAAAGACTCAATGGTACAAGGAAAGTAAATCAAAGTCAATTCAAACACATTACCTCCATTATGGTCTCCTATTATCATTTATGGACAAGCATGCTATATAGGATGACTAGGAAGGGTGGTCACTATATTTATGTATCGTTGATGGTTTGGAAACTCATTCTTGCTAGTTGAAGGAGAAGGTTGGACTCAAACTCTATGCTATCCTCTCCTGGTGTGGATTTTTTCTCTATGTTTGCAATGTTGAGGGTGTGGAAAAGAGGGTGTTCTTGTAGGACCTGTGGCTCTTAGAGATGAATTCCAATGCACCATTTAGATGTAAGTAATCAGAGCAGGACTGAGGTACAGAGGGAGGATGCTCCTCTGCTCCCTAATGAGGCTCATGTGCACAATTCACTGCATGTTAATGAAGTCTTGGAATTGGTTTGTCGAGTCTAATCAGTTGATAGTGAGGGCATCCCCCTTCGTGACCAGGTTCCTCCATAGTATTTTTGTAGCGCGGGATGTATTAGGTGTATTTTTGCAGTTTTTGAGTCCTTAGGATTTTATTGTTCTTTGTTTTTAAGTTCAAGTCTAATTATTTCTTATTTCAAATTAGTGCTTAGACATAGAACAATATCCTTGTTAAGAAGAATAGTATGTCTCTTTTTGGACCCATTGTTGGGCTTGTGTTGGTTTCCAACTATGGCGACCCAAGCTTGTGTAGACTTCATGTACTCTAGTTTATAAAAGGTAATCTAATGTTTACTTACACAAAAAAAAAATACAACTTATCTCTCGAACAACCAATTCACATCGATAACATACGGTTGAAGGCTTCATAACATTCCCACCCTCTATAATCATCTATAGCCTCTCTAGCTCTTCCCAAGGTTTGCAAAATCCCCTTTCACAACATTCATTTTTCGTCATCTTAAAATTTCTAGTTAATAACAATAGATGGAAAATGCAAGTTGGGACTTGGAAATCTTGAATGTGAGAATGGTGAGAATGAATAGTGAGAATGAATAGATAGTAAGAGAGTTGAGTGTAGGATGTCTAACTTCTTCTTTGATAGGATAATGAAGTATTCTTGCATTTCTCCCATGATGGTTGTGTTCAACCCATGGTCAATTAACTACGTGAGGTAGACTTCCTCACCAACCATCTACATGAATTCCATGATTAACTTTCTAATTCAAAGGAGTTAGTTAGCTTCATTTAAGGCATATGATGGAATATAGATGATATCTCAAGCCACCACTTGGCATTAGACTAGATTAACTTCCTATAGATCGGAATTTTTTCATGGAATCATAGGCCGACTCATCTTATCCACATCTATTTGAAACCATTATAAATTATATTCTAGCATTAATATTTACATAGCTTCTACCCATAAAAGTATATTTACAACATTTACAAGTCTAGCCATTCACTACTTGGGTCTTCTCCTTGAGCTCCTTAGTAGAAATGTATAATTTATGATAACACTACATGTTTAATAATAATAATAATAACAATAATTTTTCTTAAATTTTTTTTGAACTAATGGATCGCCTACATGTCAAATGAGTATAAATATTTTGATCATATTTTTTGTGTAATATAAAATATGGTAGGTCTTTCCACCTAATAAAGAATTGTAAAAAATAATGTATTATCAACATGGCAATAGAAAAAGACATTTGATAGAAGCGAGCTAATAAGTTGTAAATTTTTCTTAAATTTAGTAGGAATTTTACCATAAGTTATAATTCCACTAGATTAATGAAAACTTTGACCATGGAAGTTTTGACCCATTTTAAAAAGACCTAGATTAATACCAATCTTTTAGGGGAAGTTATAATTCCACTTTATTAATGGAACTTTGTTCTCAAGGGTTTTGGTCCATTGTAAGACTGTCTAGATTGAGTAGATCAAGGTAAATGTTGGGAAAAAATGAATTCACCAAAATAGTTGAATTTGTCCACTTATTAACTAACTTCTTTTTTTATCTTATTACACATCCACATATTAACCCAATCATTTTTTATTATATTACACTGGAAATTTGGATTATCTTATTTAAGAGAAAATCCTAAAAAAAAAATTATTAATCAAAATTATTTTTCCTATTAATCCAATTGAATTATTACTTTTAATAAGTCTTCAAGGTGTAGGAGTCATGTTAAAGGTTGGTGTGGCTCATGCCGTGTGCTCTCCTAGTAATTTTGACCGACTTAGATACCCGTGAATCACGGGTCTGATAGGTCACGAACTAACTAACAAACAAAAATGTTTATTATTATTAATAAAAAATATACTCAAAAATAAATTCTTCACCTTTTAATCCTTTTAATAAAGTTAAATAAATTAATTTAAACATAGAGTCAAATTTATTCTCCACATTACAATGTGGGTAAGCTTATAACGTGAATTAAATCGTATTAATTCACGTTATGAATAAATAAGATTTAATAACTTTGTTTTTCGTCATGTTGAAATTTAGGTTACTCAGAGATTTAGGTTACTCCGAAAGATGCCCCTACTATATATTTAACTCCGCTTTCATATTTGGTTCACTTTCACGTTTGCAGCTCTAATATCTGTGTAAAGCTTTGAGTAAAGTCAATCAGGTCTAATGGAGGTTCTTCCGAACGATCTCGTTCGACAGTGCTTGTTAAGAGTGCCTTACAAATCGCACGATAATCTGAAAGGTGTGTGCAGAAGTTGAGAGTCTATGGTGAGCAACCCTAGGTTTTATGCGGACAGAAAGATATCTGGGACGACCGAGCAGCTGCTATGCATGATAAGTACTAGTTTTTATGGATAGTAGTTTCGTCTTTGAAATAAGGGTATATGACCTTGTGAAGGGCACCTGGGAAAGGCTACCTCCCATCGATGATCCCCACTTTGCTGGAATAGGACGATGGTTTCAGTGCGCTGCTGTGAACGGGAAGCTGGTTCTCCTAGGCGGAATCACAAAGAGTGTATACATTTATGACTTTGAGTCTGCCAGATGGAGCCGCAGAGCTGACATGCCTACACCTCGACGCTCGTTTGCCTGTTCTGTCGATTCTTCCACCGGACTTGTCGACGTCGTAGGCGGGGTCGATGAGCCTCTCAACCCTCCCTCTGGCGGCTGCAGAAGCTTATAACGTGGAGGAAGACACGTGGGAAATTCTGCCTCCTATGATCCAACCACACGGCCTGGGATGCCACGATGTTTTGATGGAAGGTAAATTCATGGTGTTCACCGGAGACAGAGACAGAAGTGCAGAAGTTTTCGATCCATCCGAGTGAGGGGACGTGGAGAAGGTGGGAAAATATGAGATTCAGGGAAAATGTGAGGCTTCTCCTTCTGGGGAGTTGTACGCTTTCAGTAATGCACAACAATGTCAGGTAACGAAGTATGATGGCGAGAAAAACGTTTGGACTGCTGTGGCTTCGCTTCGTTAAGTGTGTTGCACAGAGGCGCGGAGGTCGCTCGGGAAAATGGTGACTTATCTGTTTAATCGGTCAACCGGGGAGTGGTTTGAGGTCAACGTTGGTAGTTGGGAAGGCTGTTCGGGCATGGTCGTAATTGCAGTAGCAACCGTGGAGATTTAAATATGATTAGATAAAGCATCAACTGTTTGTTTGTGTAGTTATTTGAAACTGTTTGTTTCTTGCAGTGTAATTTGGAGATGCACGGAGTTTAGTGAATGATTTTTAATATGTTTCTTGCAGTTATTTGGAACTGTTTGTATTTTAATATAATTTGGAGATACACTGATTTTAGTGAATGATTCTTAATATGTTGAATGTTGTGTTTATGTTAATAGATTAATAAGACACCATTTCAGCCATAAAGTGGGTTAATTTGGGATCAATCTTCTCTTCTGATTTAATTTTTTTGGCAAGTTTTTTGACGATGCAGATTCAAGTCATTTTTTTTTGTTTGAAAAGAAGGAAGAATGCTTCATAGTTAGCTTACTCCTTCCAACCATTGGTAAAGTCTAAAGGACCAGTGACATTTCCAACCGTCAAGAAAATTTAAATTTCGTCTAAATTCAAAATTCAATGAAAATGTTTTTTTGTTTACATAGAATTTCTTAATATAATTATTATAATAAGATTTTTGATATGTTAAATGTTGATGTAATTTGGGGACAAATTCAATTATAACACTAACAAGGTGACAAATGTTTTTTTTCACTTAAATGTATGAATGGATATAAGTAAAATAAATTTATTTTAGATTTATCTTCTCTTTAAAAACCACTGATCATTTTGAAAAACTATAATACTAATATTATATAATAGTCATACCATATAGTAGTGAGTTTACTTTTTTTTTAAAGAAATGAGGTGCCTACATGATATGAAAAATTTAAGAATTTTTATCATTGGGTTTTTAGGTGATTGTTTCATTTGTAGAGGTGTGAAAACTAAGTTCATACTCAACTACTCAAACATTAGAGATGTCGCATTATAGCTAATAATCATGTCCATATATTTGTTAATAATGTTCATTGGATTGGGTGAAAAATCTACAAAAAGTTGAATATGTGAGAAAATACAATATTTTGAGAAGCTTACATCTTTCTTTTTATCTTTAGGTGTTTAATAAATATAGGGTTAAGTTGAACTTTTGATAACTATTTGATTATAATTTGTATGGGCTAATCTCTCTTTGTTTTGTTGCTTCCAACATATTTGCATGAAAGAGTGTAATGGTCATTGAGGGGGAAGGTCATTCCCAACAATATGCATGTCTACCAGTCTTATGCTCGTCTACTTCTGCCTGCCAGAGATGAAGCGAGCGGGTAGGTCATACATATGCGACCAAACATGAGCACTAGAAAGTGGGAGATTATCTGTCATTCACAAACTTTGCTATGAAAGTCATGGCCACGTGCTTGGTTGGCATGGAAAATAAAGGAAAATGGATAGTGATTTCAAAAAAATGGAAAAGAAAGGTAAGTGGAAAGTTGTAGTCCCGATAAACGAAAATCAAAACCTCAAAATAGGAAAGATGGCTCCCCTGACTTAGGAGGGGGAGGAAAGGAAACCCAATGTATTTTAGCTCACGGTATCCCACAAGTTGGGGAAAGAGCCACACGCTTTGCTAGGAATGTAACGCTCGCTCACTTGGCTAGGATGGGAAGTGGGCCATTAGTGGGTGATAAAAGGTCTTTCTCCCTCTATGTATCCCTATATGCCTCCCTTATATTTAGGCAAGAAAGTCACAAGATTGATCTATCCCTAACTATTTAGAATATTCCTAACCTAGCTAGCCTAAGCTGTAAATAATGGGTATTGGTATGACGGGTACAATACCTTACTAACTGGGGAATACCCTATAGTGGGCCATCCCGGTCAAAGTTATGTCGGGAGAAGGTATGGAAACAGACCTGAGAAAAGTGATACATTGAGCCAATGTTTATAAGTTATACTGAGCTAATATTTATAAGTAATAAATTGAGCCAATATTTATATATGTGATTATGATATTGACCCGCTTTCTTCTCGAGCGAGAGACATAACTGGTTTTTCCAACCAGGAGGCTAGGGGAAACATATTGGAGTTAACCCAACAAATTGAACCAAATGGCCATTTTCATGCTAAAACTTTTGACTTTAAACAAAGGAAGGTAATTCGATACATCTTCAGTCCTTTCCCGATGCTGGAAAGAGGCTTTGTTCCTCTTTCGTCCATTTTGTTAATAGAATTCACCGCTCTACGGAATTAACATTGTATTACGTGAGCCATAGAGCCTTAACGAAGTTACGGGAGCATGAACTAAGTGTTATGAGAGAAGGGTATTTGCTAAAGTTGGCGTTAGAAAGTGAAAGGGACTCAATCCCCCTAGGGGAAAATTTTGGTGGAATTCGCCCTCCAATCAATCTATTATTTCAAGGTGAACTCTTCCCAAGGACGAGGGAAATTCTAGACATAACTCCACTATGGTTAAAAGGGGTGAGGTAACCATTGAGATAGGTCATGAACTATTCTATCCATTTAGATGGGGATCTATCCATAGAGATGATTATAGAGCTGACTAACCCTCACCTTAGAGCTTACTACTAATTGATTTTGGACCTTCCTTTCAGTAAGAAAGAGACTTAGCCAGTGCATGCCCTGCCTTCTTTATAGCAAGTCCAGTCAAGAACTCTCAATAGACCTTTCCTTTCAGAAGGCCAGGTAAGGTCGGCCTTATATTTACTCCTTGATTTCTAAGATAAATATTCTAAAGGACAAGGGATCCCTAGCGAACATCAGAGACATAGAAAGGTTATACCTTCCCTATTTGGTGGGTCGGGGACTATAGTAAGTTTTGAAGACCTAGAATTCCCCTGTCGCAGGTGGAAGGATCTCTCACCCACTCGATGAATGTATGACTACGCCTTCCAATCAATCAATCCATCTATCCCTAGCTCTAACTAGTGAGACAATAGCTCTAACTAGCGGCTTCTCCAGTAATGGGTCACCAGTTTTAGTGGGTGATACATTACAGGGATCTCTCCTAGCAAAGTAGATAGACCTCTCAATCAATCCATCTATCCCTCACTGGTATTGTCGGATCAGAATGGATGTAGGGCTACACCTTCCTTGCATCAATTGTCGATGATTATCTTATCCAACCGATGATTCTAACTATTCAGTCGGCCAATGACTCTATTCCCTTATCGAGCTGTAGATAGGCCTTTTCATAAACATGTCTATTATCGAGCTTATGAACTATTCTATCCATTATAACAATTAAGATGGGTCACGAACCATTGATTCTATCCATTCTATCCATTTAGATTTTATCCATTACGAACTGGCTACGAATGAGTAGTATCCTCAATCTAACAGGTATGTCTATTCTGAAAATGAGTATGACTGGATTGAACAAAGATAAACTCTAATAGAGTCTCTAGTCCAGTAGCCACATAGATTTCTAATGATTCTATTATCGAGCTAATGATTATCGAACTCTTGAGCTCTAGATAGTCCATTAGCCACAAGGAAGTAGCAGCCCATTGATTATCTCCTTAGTCTAGCGAACCAAGGACGGTTGAAAGGATTTATATGCCAAGATTCGACTTCGAATCAATCAATCAATCATTCTCCCACCTCGCTCGCCTGACTAGGGTACATATAACATTACATAAGCATCATGTGCTTAGTTGGACCTATGTAGGTGCGAAAGTGCTATGGTAGCAAGATCGAATATGTCAGGTAGATAGATCCAGGTAAGAGAGATCCATTTGGGCGACATCAATCAAGGTCTCAATTAGGTGAATGAAGATCAGGTCTCTGGTCAATGAAGGAGGGTCCGAAGGTATCGGGTTAGTTTAGTCGAGCGAAGCAACATCATTAGTGTTCTTGTCGAGTGAAGCAACATCGAGTGGTGTCATCTGCTTATCGTCACATTCTATCATAACGGGTGGGTCTATCCATAGGTTCTCGACACATGTTCTAGCCACATGGGTTCGACCAGCCTCGTGTTAGTTCTTTCAAGCCTAACGTCTAGCCACCATAGGTTCTAGAATCCACAGGTTCATCAACCAACCTCAGTTTAATTAGCTCCGTCAAGTCTCACATCTAGCCACCATGGGTTGTAGCATCATAGGTTCGCCAAACTTCGGTTTCTTTCACCTAGCCCTCGGGTTCGACCAGTGAGAGAGAGGAGAGGTAGCTGGCCTATTTGAATCTAGAATTTAGAGGTACCAAATCAATGAAAAAAAAAGTAAATGGGTCAGTTAGAGAGAGATGGTGCTTAGCAGGGATGCAAGAAACCTCTTTCATTTACATTTTATCCCAGTGGAAACTCTCTTTTTAACCTGATATGATATGAGTTCCAAAAAATTGTTTGAAATAATCTTACTTGGTGGGTACCATGCTATCAACCTTCTGCCTACCTGAATTACCTTTATGTGTGACAACAACCAACAGTCTTGGATTGGTGGATTGTTTTCACTATTGGAAACTGGTGACAACGAATTCCTCCAGGATTAGGATTTCAGATCCTATAATCCAGCATTGGTTGTAACCAATAAGACCAAGTTAGAATATGGATGAGATTGCATTTAATAATCAGTTTTCCTGTGTAAATTAATATAAATTCATGTAAGCCCGTAGAGGCAGAAGGAGAGTGAGTGAGCTGTTGTAATATCCATAATCTAAATAATAAGACAACCGATACATTCGCTTGGTGGACGTAGACCAACATTTGGGTGAACCACGTGAAATCTTTGTGTTTATTATCTGTGTATTTATTGATTGTCTTATATGATATTTGTGTTTCTGCATTTACGAATATAACAAGTGGTATCATAGTAGGTTAGAGGAGAGGCTATTGAAGGAAACAAATTATCGGAGGAGCCGTAGGAGTGAAACCGATGTAAGGTGCATCAATTTATACATCATCTCGGGGGCCTCCTCTTGGAAGGTGCGACGTCCTATAGACCCAACTTTCGTCTCTGAAAAATTCTTGAGAGCGTCGCACCCTCGCTGCATCGATAGGGGAGACAACCCATTGAAGAACGTCGCAGCCTAACTGTATCGAGAGGGGCAGTGACCCTTTGGAGCACATTACAGGGAAGGTGCATCGGGAGGTGAGACGAATCCTTAAAAATTCACATGTTTTTTGCAATAATTTAAGGTATTTTCATTTGGAAAAGTTTAGAGTCTTTGGAAGTAAATGCCAAATCAAAAGAGAAGATGGGAAAATGGGAAATTTTGATTCTCGAGTGGACAAAGGCATATTGGTTGGGTACTCAAGCAAAAGGAAAGCATACAAATTATTCAATATAAGACTTCACCAGATAGTGGAAAGAATCAATGCAACAATTGATGAGACACATGGATGCAAGATAAAAGAAGAGAGAAATAATCTAGTGGAATAGTTTCACAAAGAATAAGTAAAGGAATAAGAATCAAAAGAAAAATATGAAGAAGAGAAACCAAAAGTAGAGCATGAACAACAAGATATTTAGGAACCTCAAAATACACCTAGCAAATGAATGCAGAAGAATCATTTTTCATATCAGATCATCGGGAATAAAGATCCAGGAGTGGAAACCAGAAGAAGAATCCAATCACAAGAAATAAAACACCTAACACTACTATCTACAGTTGAGCCAGGCAAATTTGAAGAAGTCAGCATGGGTGGATTATGGATCAAAGTCATGGATGAAGAATTAGATCATATAGATAAGAATGACACTTCAAAACTGGTTCTAAGGCCTAGGAACAAGAATGTGATCGGAACAAAGTGGGTCTTGATCCAGGTGGATATTGGTAGCTACCCACCTATTCCAACTGGCTCCTCTTGACAGTTTTTAGTTCATCACGTTCTTTTGTAATCCTTTGTAATTGTGGGTTCTACACTTCTCGGGTTGTTTGAAGCCCTACACAGTTTCCAGGTGGATATTGGTGGTCGGCCACCTAATCCAACTGGATTATTTTTTAACTTTTCATATTAACACATCTTTTTGTACTTCCAGGGCCATTTTGGGGCCCTAAACAATGTTTTTTTGGTGTGACATAGTTAAACAATAGATTGATTTAGAGTTTGATAGGATAATGTCTAGTTCTCGAAAATACCTTTCCAACAAGCTATCATGCACCTAAAATGGAGGTTGTATGCAAAAGTTGCGACCTCGGGAATTTGAGGTACCAACTTACCCATCGTGGCCCACATAAATTTTGGCGTTTCATATCCTAGGCTTAGGTTTTTGGATGTCTAGGGTTTTAGAATGTATGATTAATGCTAAAAAGGCCTTTGGAGCCTCATTATAATCATTATGCTCAGACATATGTGTGTAGCAATCCACATCTCTTCTCATAGATAGATACCACCATTCGAGCAAGTTGTTTCTAGTTCTACAGTTTTACAGTTTCAACCTATTTTATTTATTCAATATAATCTATTGTTCAATAGATATCTATTGTTGTTCTCCATAACTCTGTGCTATTGTATTCAATATGTTATTCTTTTTGGTTCACTCATAAATCCAGATTGGTGGTATCAGAGAAGTCTTCTCTTCATTTATTTTTCTTTGTGCATGTCCCCGACAAGATCTGGGTATAAGAAGTTGGGACTCGAACTAGTTGAGCCTTTGCAAGATCGGCCATGTTGAGCCTGACAAAAACCCATGGGGGATGAGAAGAAATATGATGGAGCAGGAGATCCTTTTAAAATGTTGCTCGAGGAAGCCTTTTTAGGACAAAGGAATGAAATGTTGGAAAACTTTGCACAGATCCTTCAACGAATACCCACATGAGACACATCTTCATCAAGAGACCATGCAAACCCCTTCTAGGTACAATAATATTTTGATATTCCATTATTTGAAGGAATGATAGATGCAGATGTTGTATATAAATGGTTGAATCTTCTCGAAGGCTATTTTTCGATCCACAATTTTTTCGACAGGGAAAATATTACCTTTTCACTCCTCAAAGTCGTCCACCATGTTAAGGATTGGTGGGGTACTTACTCTGAGAAAAGGGACATAGAGGAATATTCAATATTTTCGATCTCCCCCACATGGGATTCCTTCAGGGATTCCATTAAGGAACAATACTACCTTGTTAGAAGCTACGAGGACTGGTACATAAGATGGACCACGCTGCGTCAGGAAAGGGACCATACAATACCATATTTCACCAATATTTTCCATACCCTGCACACCAAATTGGGTATCAAAGACTCTGAACAACATCTAGTGCTCAAATACCGCGATTGTCTACATAGATACATTAAAAAAATATGGAGTTTATGGACATCGCATCAAGGTGTGACTTATCGATATGTTATCAAGATCAAGTAGAAATTTAAGTAGAAGACATGAGAGTTTGGATCTACAAACTCCTCATAGCTGAAGTAGGGAAAAGGAAGCCCCAACCCACAAAACAAGGGATAGAGAAAAAAAAATCCACTCTCAGGACAACAAGTCCAAGCCACAACCCAAGAAGGGTAATTAGAATATGAATAAAGACACAAGAAAATGGTGTGAATACCATAAACTCCCTTGGCACAACACCGAAGAACGTCGCTCTAAGCAGTAACTGGTGGCCAAGTTGAAATCTTCTGAGTCAGAGGAAGATTATAACTCTGAATCATAAAGTGTAAGTGGATCATCGATATTGAACCCAATGCTAGCTTTGCTATCACCAAAGTCCAACCAAGAAAACCAGAAGAACCAGAGGAAGGGGAACACCTCTTTCACTCACAGATGTGGGTAAAAAGAACTCTGTTTCATTTCATTGTCGATAATGATAGTTAGAAGAACCTGATTTCGGCATAGGTCTTCACATGGCTGAACCTATCGATAATACTGCACCTGCAACCCTACACCATCGGCTAGCTTCGCGAAGGATGAGATCTTTGCATCAGCCAATAGTTTCGTCTACCCTACAGCATCAAGCCCTTCAAGGATGAGGTATTGTGTGGTATTTCTCATCTTGAAGTTTGTGATGTTCTTTTAGGTGAGCCATATTTGTGGAAGCGACATGCTATGTATGAATCTAGACCTCGCAATGTTATTATTACTTTGGGTAAACAATTGTATAGGATACCAAAGGTAGCTCCACCTATCGTTATTTCTTTAATCTCTACTAAGAAATGTAGTGAGGTCATTTCACAGGCTAGTGTTCGACAACACAGGTATTCCAACTGAGGACAAACACCTTCATTAACCGCTCACATAACCAGATCAAAGATCAACACATCGATGTTTTCACGTGGTAAAACACCTATGGAGAAACATCCATGGCCCCAACCAACGTGACCACTTGGAGCAGTTTACTAATGCAAAAGAAAAAGATTGTAGATATATTTTACAATAGTGTTTCTCACAATCGATTGTTGGCAAATAGCCTTCCATGCTCTTTAAATGGAGATCATGGACTAATCGGGTGTTAATCCACGGATCAATGGCCATTAAGACCAAGGAGAGTATGAACCATCAAATCACTCTATGTCGGGAACATATCGTGACCGTCGGATTTCCTAACTTAAAATTCATACTAATGCATAGTAAGTAAACACACTAAGAAACACACTTTTACCTAACAACATATTAGACCAAGTAGATCTTAACTAACGTCTAAGTGTCTAAATATCCTAACATCCCCCCTTAAGAACAACTTGGGATAGGATTGAAGGATTTACAATGTTGACACAATAGGAGAAGGAAGGAGGCATTAGTGCCTATCCCCCCTTAATGACAACTTCCTGAACTCCTAACATAGAGTGAAGTTTGGAAAACTTTGCGTCTGTAAGAGACTTTGTGAAAATGTTTTCAACTTGATCTTCTATATGGAAAAAGAGCACTTCAATAACTTGATCATGAAGGATCTTTCTAATGAAGTTTTATCTCGATGTGCTTGCTGCGTTGATGTTGAATTGGTATTTGTCGAGCTTTATGGCACTTTGATTTTCGCACCAAGGGTTGGTCAGACGTTGCTACTCGAATCGAAACTATGAAAGGATCTGTCAGAGCCACAAGGATTCCTGAATTTCATTTACCATTCCTCGGTGCTCTGCTTTTGCTGAAGAAAGTGAAATAGCCTATTGTTTCTTACAGGTGCAAGTGACAGGTCCTGAACCAAGGTTGAAAACATAAATTGCAGTAGACTTCTGATCATCAGGGTCGTCAAACCAATCTGAATCAGCGAAACCAACCAATAAAGGAATCCCCCCTAAACTATAATGTATCCTGAACTAAACTATATTGTTAACTCCCAAAGTGAAACCGTTCTCTCGGTTGAACTTTGTAGAGGATATCCTGGCTATTGGTCGCTTACTTAATCTACTTTTGTGTTTTTATAGTTGAGAAAATTCTTGTTTTTTTGGTTCGGTCAAGAAATTGGAAAAACAGCAGGTTTTGGTGGTTTGGGCGAGCCCCCAGCGTGCTCATTAACCACCGAAAGTGTTTAGTTTCGTCAGAAAAGTGGTCGATACAAAAAGCAAGCAACCACCGAAAAGGTTTGAACGGGAAAAAAGAAAGCTCGTGCTTTCACATGAGCCACAAGTCAAGAATCGCTACAATGATGAAAAGTTCAAACCGCCGAAAATCTCGCATTGGGGGAGATGATACTCGTTCATGGGATTCAACCGAAAGGTTCCAAACTCCTGCGTATTATCCATTGCACAATCATTTCCAAATCTGCGCCGAGCGGTGATAGTCAGATACGGTTGCACGGAGCTTCCTTCCTTCCCAGTGGAAGATACATTCATCATTAATTGACAGGTCATTCATTCATTTTAAAACTCAAAGTGTTATATGGAACCCGAAGATCGCTGAGGATATCTATCAACACGCGATTTTTCCAGCAAATCGTGATTTTCAAATCTTGGTCCCTCTTTTTGGGCGATTGGCATGTTGTCTCCGAATTCGACCAGCATTTCGAGTCAAGGAAAACGGATTGGGTTATCGGGTAAGTCTGCAAGATTTCTCCTGTAAAAATTTTCATAAATACATTTGCCTCCGAAAAGTTGAAGTTTCGGTTTTCCCTGTCAGTCTGTAATTTGAATGTGTGTCGATATTCTAGCGCATTTATAAATCCTATGCCCTGTCGAACTATTTCATAGTCTGTTCGTAAGTGACATCGACCATATCCTTAGCTCCTAGAACCTCTGTTTCCCGAATACATGGTTGAATATAGTTTCAGATACAGTTCGCTTTCAGTTATGTCAAAATCCGGTCCTGCATTAAGGTCAGAAGGAGATGGCATGTGGTACTTTGAGGAACATCCAGAGGTTGCAGAATGCTTTCAGCAATCGACATTTTCTCATATTGTGAGAAATTAACAACCTTCCATCAACAAATTGTTGAATCTTTTTCCCTCTCATACGATGGCAGGATTGCCAAAATAGGCAGAGAAGAGTTCATAATAGATGAGGCATCTATCACCGAATACACAGGGTTGCCTAGGACAGGGATTTGCTGGTTCAAAACATCTTCTCCTTCAAATGTTGAGTTCAGGTCCTATCTGTTGCCAGTTCATAAAACTTTGACATGGAAGAAAGACATTCCCATGTCCTATTTGGAACTAAAATGGCAGACATTGCTGAAGGCGATTCCGGTATACATAACCTGTGATGGACGTTATAATAGGGTGATGTACTACCATTTCAATCTGTTAAATCACTTCACAGGCAGGGAACTTTTAAACATACCCTATTTCTTTCATAAGATCCTGATTAAAATGGCAAAACAGGTAAAGGCTCAGCCTACTAAAGTTTCAAGCAGGATATCTCATCAAGGATTGATTACTCTCCTCATCAAAGAAGCTCTTCACAGGAAGCAAATAGAATGGAGTTTCTTCTTATTCTGGAACGAGTTTCAGACAGAGAAACCTCCAGAAATGAAAGCAAAAAAGTCCAGAAGGAGGAATGACCCTACTAAGCACAAGAGGAGGAAAGGGATTTCAACACCCAAGGATTCTATAAAGGCAATATCCATCAGCCAGGGAGGAACCAAGAGGAAGTTAAAATTTGAAGACAGAAACCTTATGACAGGGAAAAACCCTCTCAACTTGCCTTACAGTGACTCTAGTTCAGAGGAAGAAATGGAAAGGGCACAGGACAAATTGCACATCAAACATGATGTAAAACTGAAAAACAAGACACCTCCATCAAAGCCTTCAGAAACACCCAGGCAACCAAAAGTAGAAGCTTCATCCAGCAAGCCTCAGAAAGGTAAGACCAGGAAAATCAATAAGCTTCTGCGAGAAATTTATGAGATGGAAGTACTTGAGAGAGTGATCAAAAAGGCAAACGCAGATCTAATAGAGAAGGTTGCTGAACTTTTCAAAGAGAATGAAATCCTTAAGGAAAAACATGATTCAATCAAAGGAAGAAACAGAGAGTTAATCAAGGAAAACATGAAATTGTACAGGCAGCTAAGGGTCCTAAGGCTTAAGCTGAAAAAGTTTGAATCATCGGAGAAGGAACAAATCGGGTTAGACACCTTGGCCAATATGGCCACAACCATAATAGACGTAACAGATTCCCCTGAACAATCATCAAAGGTTCGAAGGTCTGATCGAATCAAAACTACAGTACATCAGAAAATATAAGTGTTGAAAGAAGTTTCAGAACAAGTCATTTTTGCAATTTTGAAAGGTCTTCAAAGAGAAACATTCAGTGGTTTAGGCGAGCCATACATATTATGCAACAGATTTTACTTTCTATTTTTAGTTGATCTGATCCATGTTTTTAGGATCAGAGAATTGTTTTTGTAATCTTATAAATATCAGAGAAGAACATGACATTAGGGTTCGATTCTGGATAGAGAAATACTCTTTTTGTACTTAGACTTTCTATGTTAATACAGATCACAGATTCCTTTCAATTTTGATTGTCATCTTTCCATCTTTCTTCTGCATTATTATCTGTGTTGTCAAGCTTTGAATGGTTGTTATCCCATTGTTTAGCTCATATCCTGATAATAAGTCTTTTTTATTGTCTCTTAGACCCTACATTGTACTGGTTTAGTTACAATCTCTTCTTCACCCACTTTAAAGCTATCAGCTGATTAATCAATCTTTGAGAGCACTGTCTATTTGTTTATCATTTTCATGTTTGAATGCCATAAGCTGTATTGAGTTGTCCCATTGATCCACATTTACAAAATAAAAAAACAATCATTTCTTAAGTTACCAAGCACCTTTGGTCTGCAACCACAAAGGGTTTCTTGGAGTGATAACAAATTGGCGTCGTTGCCGGGGAGAGGAGATAGAAGCTCAGCTTCTCTGGGAGACAACATAGATCCAGCTTTGATGATAGACAAAGCCTGGACATCACTTGGTTGTACATTTTCTATCTGGTGACTCCATTGACGAAGTGGCTCCCAAAAGAGCTCACACCAGGGCAAACCCAGAAGGCCCATTGACATCATTTCCTGATCCAGAAAAAATCATCAGCAAGGGAAAAGCATTGCACAGACAGGCCTCCGGATCTGCAGCTGCGATCGATTCAGGTATTCCAATTGATTCCCATATTTCTGTATCTAAAAAGTCTTTTGAAACCCCTGCTGAAATTCAAAAATCCAAAGAAATAAAAAGTCCATCTCAAGCTGCTAGGGTAGAAGAACCATCTTTTTCATCCAATATCACTGATTCTACCCTTGAGATTGAAATTTCATCACATCCAAAAGAACATTCCCCTCCATCTTCTTTCAATTCATCACCTAGCAAACCTTCAAAGGGTGTTCTGCATACTTATACAAATCTGCCCGTCCTTGAGGAAATTCTCCAAGATCTCTCCTTTAAGGGTGAAGAAAACCTAGCCTCGTTGCTCAACTAGTTTTATAAAGCATCCTATTTCCCATCAACTTCTGAAACTGTTGTTCAGAGTGAAGTGAGACAGTCATTCATTTCCAACTTTGGTAATTTATCTCCTCCATCATCCCCTTCGAATTACTTGTCCCCTCCATTGTCTCCTACAAGCTCTTCATCTACATCTATCTCCAAGGTCGCGATGGCCACCCCTATGACCAGAATGGAACAAATCTTGGCAAACAGATATGCCCCTCTTTTCTTGCCAAACCCCCTATCTGCCATGCCAACTGGTGATTACCAGAAATACATGCCGAAGTTTACAGGAGTAGGGGAATACACAGCGTAAGAACACATTGAGGCATTTTACGCTTATGCAGAAAACATAAATATCTCAGAGGAGGATGTTTGGACTAGAGTCTTCGTCCAGATCCTAGATGGCCAAGCTCGGAAATGGTTCAAAGAGTTTCCAGCCAATTCTATTACTGGCATTGAACAATTGGATGCAGCATTTTTGAAGCATTGGGGGGAGAGAAGAGACCTATTGTATTACATTATGGAATTTGGAAATCTGAAGAGAGGAGATGGGGAATCAGTTTCAGACTTTATTAAAAGATTCAACAAAATGTTCGGTAAGATCCCTGCAGAGATCAAACCGAGTGATGCATCAGCAAAAATCACGTTTTATGCGGCCTTTGATGTAGAATTTTGTCTTATCCTTAGAGAAAGACGATCAGCTACACTTGCTTTAATGCAAGATGTTGCTCTTGAAGTTGAATCGAACATCACAGCTTCTCAGAAGCTCAAAGGGAGGGCTGAAAAGAAAAAACCTGCTGTCGAGTCCTCTTCCTCTTCTAACAGTCAAATGGAAAAAATGGATAAAATGTTGGACAGCCTAACATCATAAATGCCAAAGCTTAAAGTCCAAAACCAGTCACTAGCAAAAGCAAAAGAGTCAAATAATTTCTCCCCTAGAAATCCAAATGCCTTTCCCTATAGAAGAAACAATCCACAAACTCAGATTTTGCAAAGAGATAGGAGTTCTAATGAAGATCAGAGGATAAAAGTCCCTTTGCAGAATGTAGTCATGGACGAAGACAATGGCGAAGGTCAAGAGGATGGTGAAGGTGACATTCATTGTGTTGGAGATGAGACAGGGACATCTTATCTCACACAACAAGATTATGAGCAATCGTTAATGACTGAACAAGCAGATGATGATCTCCTCGGTGATGGCATCTTTACAGCAGAAGATAAGAACAGATACAACCTCCGATCTAAATCTAAAGCTGCGCAAGCAGATGCATCAGCTTCTCCTGCAGAGACTGCTGCTCCTGTCCAACAAAAAGAACACGCATCAGAAGATCAGCCAACAAAGTCTTCAAAGGAGAAAGCACCAGCCTCTCCCAAGAAGATTGTTGCTTCGGTCAGTCAGCAAACTCCAGAAAGGCAGCCTCCTGTTAAAGTGCAGAAGAATCAAGAAGCCCCTTCCAGTCAGGTAAAAATTTCTGACAAAACTGTTGATAAGGCTCCTTATTCTTTTAATTTCGAGGTTGAATTACAAAAGATTAAGATTCCAATTCCTCTTGTTGAACTGATGAAGAATGAGATGTTTAAAAGAGATATCCTCAAAACTTTAGATCCTCAGTCAGTATCTCAATCTGCTGATATCCTCAACATTTATGATGACAAACCTACCATCACTCTGGTTCAAATGGTAGAAGACAGGGATGAAAGTTGTCCTCCCTTCTACATCTCATTAAATATTCATGAAAAAACGTTGCACAATTGTTTGTTGGACTCCGGTGCTTCACACAACTTGATGCCCAAAGCTGTCATGGATGAGCTTGGGTTGGAAATCACCAAGTCTTATCATGACCTTTTCTCCTTTGACTCTCGAAAAGTCAAATGCCTTGGGATGATCAAGGATCTGGCTGTAACCTTGACCCAAGCATCAATGAAGACAATGGTGATGGACATAGTGGTGGCTGACATACCTCCAAAATTCGGATGTCTTCTATCAAGGTCATGGATGAAGATATTAGGTGGCACTCTCCAAATGGATCTCTCCTACACTACTATCCCTGTTTTCGGAGGAGTGAACATAAGACTTTACAGAGAATCACAACTGGCATATGTGATCAGCGATGAGAAGAATCCAACCAATCACCCTATCTATGCAGTGGACACAAATATGGGATCTTGTATCTTGCAATTTGATGATTCACTGTCTGATACACTGCTACTCAGAAAACCATCAGAAAAGATCACAGTCCAGCCCACAGAGATAGCGGAGGATGATTTCTGGACCATGTTTTTTGACGGTGCTTGCACCAAAGAGTCAGCTGGAGCAGGAGTGGTATTCATTTCTCCTTCAAAGAAAACTTCTCACCTATCCTTCAAACTTGATTTTAAGGTGACAAATAATATCGCTGAATATGAAGCATTACTTTTAGGGCTTAATCCAGCAAAGGAGAAAGGCATTAAAAAATTGCAGGTGTTTGGTGACGCTGATTTGATCATCCAGCAAGTGAATAAATCTTTTCAAGCCAAGCACGTAAGGCTCAAGGCATACCGAGATGAAGTGTTAGAGGCAATTAAAAATTTTGCAGATTTCAAAATCACTTTTGTACCTAGAGCCATGAATGAATTGGCTGATTCATTGGTTGTGTCGGCTTGTGCATTTGTTCCTCCTTTACCTCATAAATTATCTTATGAAATCCAAGTCAGATATAGGCCCTCCCTCCCTGACAATGTGAAATTTTGGAAAGTTTTTAAAGACAATGCTGAACTCACCCAATTCCTGGCAGTGATAGATGAGTTTGCAGATCTGCAGATTGATCAGGAGAATGAACATGATGATGAAGTTGAGCAGCCAAAGATCAAGAGAAAAATTGCAGCTCACGAGATAGTTCAGCTGTCCACCAATAGAATTCCTAAAGGCTTGGTCCCTTTGGAAAGGTTGTTCGATAATAACGACGTGGCTGTCAAATTGCAAAGTGCAGAAAAGGAATCAGATGTCTTCCAGTATAATGTGGCCAGTGAGCAAGATCCCAAACATGTCAACTTAGCCTCACATTTGACTGAGAAACAGAAGGCTGATTACAGAGAACTGCTGAAGGAATTTGCAGACATTTTTGCCTGGCAATATGATGATCTGAAGACTTTTGATACAGAAGTGATTCAACATAAGATTCCATTGAATAAATATACCAAACCATTAAGACAGAAGCTGAGATCATTCAATCCTTTGTTGCTGCCCACAATGGAGAAAGAGATCAAGAAACTGTTGGATGCTCACATCATCATCCCTCTCAGGTATTCAGAGTGGATTGCTAAGCTTGTTCCATTCAGGAAGAAGAACGGAGAAATCAGACTCTGCGTTGACTTCAGAAATCTGAACAAATGCTCCAGAAAAGACAATTACCCTCTGCCTAAGATGGAGTATATGTTGCAGAAGGTGTCAAGATCGAAGGTAATGTCTTTTATTGATGGGTTTTCCGGATACAACCAGATTGTTGTCCATCCAAAAGACAAAGAAAAAACTGCCTTTACCACTCCATGGGGCACGTTTATGTACGAGAAGATTCCCTTTGGATTGATGAACGCGGGTGCGACATTCCAAAGGGCAATGGACATTGCTTTCATTGGCGAGAAAGATAAATTTGTCTTAATTTATCTTGATGAAATCACTGTGTTCTCAAGCAGCCATGAACTTCATTTGCAGCACTTGAGGAGGACATTTCTGAAATGTCGAAGGTATGGCATCTCTCTCAATCCCAAAAATTCCAATTTTTCACTTAAAGAGGGAAAACTACTTGGGCATATCGTTTCAGCTGATGGAGTTAAGATTGATCCAAAGAGGGTAGAAGCAATAAAAAATTTATCTCTTCCTCGATCAAAGAAAGACATTCAGTCTTTTCTTGGGACTATTAATTTTGTCAGAAGATTCATAGTGAACTTTGCCGAACTCACCAATCATATCACTGCTATGTTGAGGAAAGACTCTGAGATAAAGTGGACTGAAGCAGCCAGACAATCATTCAATGACATCAAAGAATCCATCACGACAACTCTTGTATTGATCAGCCCAGATTTTTCCAAGGTATTTTATATCTTTTTGTTTGCTTCTAATGACACGATCGTTGCGGTACTTTTGCAAAAGAATGTTGATGACCAAGAGCAGTCGGTTTCTTTCTTTAGTAAGGTTTTAAGAGACGCAAAGGTAAAGTATGAATTGCTGGAAAAACAGGCCTATGCATTTGTCAAGTCACTGAAGGCTTTCAGGGTCTACATTCTTCAGGCAAAGGTAATTTCTTTTGTCCCCTCCAGTTCAGTTAAAGATGTTCTTGTCCAACCTGACATTGATGGCAAAAAGAAGTAAGTGGATAGCCAGGCTGATTGAGTTCGATGTCGAAATTAAACTAGCAAGGCTTATTAAAGGTTAGGGTCTCGCTAAACTCTTGGCAGAAGAGAATTGCAAGTTGCTTGACATAAATCTGATGAGTATTGATGCAGAAAACGTTTCGTCTTCAGAAGACAAAGATGGTAAGGGAATGCATGTTTCATCTCATCTAGCTGATTGCAAATGGTACAGCGATATCATTCAGTTTTTGCAGACTTTATCAGTCCCATCAGATTTGACAAAGACTCAGAGAAGGGCTTTAAAACTCAGGGCTGTAAATTTCTGCATCAACGATAATTTGTTGTTTTGGAAAAATCCCATTGGTTTGTTGTTGAGATGTGTAACTCAAGAGGAGGCAGCTAAAGTCATGTGTGAATTTCACAATAGTGAATGTGGAGGGAATCACTATTGGAAAACCACGGCACACAAAATCTTGAGATCAGGTTACTATTGGCCATCATTATTTTCAGATGTATATGAATTTGTGAAAACATGTGACAAATGTCAAAGATTTGAAGGTAAGAAACAACTAAAGTCCCTTCCTCTCAAACCTATAGTGGTCACAGGACCTTTCCAGCAGTGGGGCCTGGACTTTATAGGTGAGATCCATCCACCTTCTAGTGGACAACATCGGTGGATTCTGGTTGCCACCGATTACTTTACAAAGTGGATTGAGGCTATTCCCACCCGGAACGCCAATCACACTGTCATCATAAACT
>JZKD02S1657462.1:113220-141702 GCA_000966675.3 Picea glauca
CCATCCACCTTCTAGTGGACAGCATCAGTGGATTCTGGTTGCCACCGATTATTTTACAAAGTGGATTGAGGCTATTCCCACTCGGAACGCCAATCACATTGTCATCATAAACTTTCTGCAGGAGAATATATTCGCTAGATTTGGCTGTCCCAAAAGATTGGTTGCTGATAATGCTGCCGCATTCAAAGATTAACACCTGGTAAAACTGTGTGAAGAGCTGGGAATTCAGCTGGTACATTCCACAGCCTACTATCTACAAGGGAACGGTATAGCTGAGTCATCAAACAAGAGTTTAGTCAGAATCATAAAGAAGCTACTTGAACAGACCTCCAGAGGTTGGGATTCCAAATTAAAGTTTGCATTGTGGGTTGACAGGGTAACGTGCAAAAAATCGATTGGTACATCTCCTTTCAAGCTGGTATATGGTACTGAGGCCATATTTCCTGTTCAGCTTGCATTACCAGTTGCAAAATTCTTACAGGAAACTGATGAGGAACCAAATGATATGACTAGGAGGGTTCATGATTTGGTACAACTGCAACAAGATAGAGAAAAACTCTTGGAAAAAAATGAATTGCATCAGGAAATGATCAAGCGAAATTTCGACAAGAAATTCAAATCAGATGTTTTCAAAACAGGGGATATGGTCTTAAAGTGGGATGCAACAAGACAGGAGAAAGGGAAGCACAGAAAATTTGAGGCTCTTTGGACGGGTCCTTTTGTCATAACAGAGGTGCAGCGAAACAACACCTTCATTCTCCAAACTCTTTCAGGCGAGCCAGTATCGGGGGGCCCTTTCAACGGGCGTTTCCTGAAGATCTATTTCTCATAAGGCTTCTTTGAAGCCAGGTTCTTCTTGTACATATTTTCTTTTTCAGTTTCGTTTTCTTTATTTCTGGTATTCTAATAACTCCATGCCCAATGGTACTAGCAACTATTTTTCAGATTGTAATAAGGCTACTGAGTCTAGCTAGGTTCTTGGTTACCTCACAGGGAGATGCCCATCCCAGTTGGAGCCAAATGTTAACTCCCAAAGTGAAACCGTTCTCTCGGTTGAACTTTGTAGAGGATATCTTGGCTATTGGTCGCTTACTTAAGCTACTTTTGTGTTTTTATAGTCGATAAAATTCTTGTTTTTTTGGTTCGGTCAAGAAATTGGAAAAACAGCAGGTTTCGGTGGTTTGGGTGAGCCCCCAGCGTGCTCATTAACCACCGAAAGTGTTTAGTTTTGTCAGAAAAGTGGTCGATACAAAAAGCAAGCAACCACCGAAAAGGTTTGAACGGGCAAAAAGAAAGCTCGTGCTTTCGCACGAGCCACATGTCAAGAATCGTTGCAATGATGAAAAGTTCAAACCGCTGAAAAGCTCGCGTTGGGGGAGATGATACTCGTTCATGGGATTTAACCGAAAGGTTCCAAACTCCTGCGTATTATCCATTGCACAATCATTTCCAAATATGCGCCGAGCGGTGATAGTCAGATATGGTTGCACGGAGCTTCCTTCCTTCCCAGTGGCAGATACATTCATCATTAATTGATAGCTCATTCATTCATTTTAAAACTCAAAGTGTTATATGGAACCCGAAGATCGCTGAGGATATCTATCAACACATGATTTTTCCAGCAAATCGTGATTTTCAAATCTTGGTCCCTCTTTTCGGGCGATTGGCATGTTGTCTCCGAATTCGACCAGCATTTCAAGTCAAGGAAAACGGATTGGGTTATCGGGTAAGTCTGCAATCTTTCTCCTGTAAAAATTTTCATAAATACATTTGCCTCCGAAAAGTTGAAGTTTCGGTTTTCCTTGTCAGTCTGTAATTTGAATGTGTGTCGATATTCTAGCGCATTTATAAATCCTATGCCCTATTGAACTATTTCACAGTCTGTTCGTAAGTGAAATCGACCATATCCTTAGCTCCTAGAACCTCTGTTTCCCGAATACCTGGTTGACTATAGTTTCAGATACATTTCGCTTTCAGTTATGTCAAAATTCGGTCCTACATTAAGGTCAGAAGTAGATGGCATGTGGTACTTTGAGGAACATCCAGAGGTTGCAGAATGCTTTCAGTAAGTCGGCATTTTCTCATATTGTGAGAAATTAACAACCTTCCATCAACAAATTGCTGAATCATTTTCCCTCTCATACGATGGCAGGATTGCCAAAATAGGCAGAGAAGAGTTCATAATAGATGAGGCATCTATCGCCAAATACACAGAGTTGCCTAGGACAGGGGTTTGTTGGTTCAAAACATCTTCTCCTTCAAATGTTGAGTTCAGTTCCTATCTGTTGCCAGTTCATAAAACTTTGACATGGAAGAAAGACATTCCCATGTCCTATCTGGAACTAAAATGGTAGACATTGTTGAAGGCGATTCTGGTATACATAACCTGTGAAGGACGTTATAATAGGGTGATGTACTGCCATTTCAAGCTGTTAAATCACTTCACAGGCAGGGAACTTTTAAACATACCCTATTTCTTTCATAAGACCCTGATTAAAATGGCAAAACAGGTAAAGGCTCAGCCTACTAAAGTTTCAAGCAGGATATCTCATCAAGGATTGACTACTCTCCTCATCAAAGAAGCTCTTCACAGGAAGCAAATAGAATGGAGTTTCTTCTTATTCTGGAACGAGTTTCAGACAGAGAAACCTCCATAAATGAAAGAAAAAAAGTCCAGAAGGAGGAATGACCCTACTAATCACAAGAGGAGGAAAGGGTTTTCAACACCCAAGGATTCTATAAAGGCAATATCCAGCAGCCAGGGAGGAACCAAGAGGAAGTTAAAATTTGAAGACAAAAACCTTATGACAGGGAAAAACCCTCTCAACTTGCCTTACAGTGACTCTAGTTCAGAGGAAGAAATGGAAAGGGCACAACACAAATTTCACATCAAACATGATGTAAAACTGAAAAACAAGACACCTCCATCAAAGCCTTCAGAAACACCCAGGCAACCAAAAGCAGAAGCTTCATCCAGCAATCCTCAGAAAGGTAAGACCAGGAAAATCAATAAGCTTCTACAAGAAATTTATGAGATGGAAGTACTTGAGAGAGTGATCAAAAAGGCAAATGCAGATCTAACAGAGAAGGTTGTTGAACTTTTCAAAGAGAATGAAATCCTTAAGGAAAAAAATGATTCAATCAAAGGAAGATACAGAGAGTTAATCAGGGAAAACATGAAATTGTACAGGCAGCTAAGGGTCCTAAGGCTTAAGCTGAAAAAGTTTGAATCATCGGAGAAGGAACAAACCGGGTTAGACACCTTGGCCAATCTGGCCACAACCATAATAGACGTAACAGATTCYCCTGAACAATCATCAAAGGTTCGAAGGTCTGCTCGAATCAAAACTACAGTACATCAGAAAATATGAGTGTTGAAAGAAGTTTCAGAACAAGTCATTTTTGCAATTTTGAAAGGTCTTCAAAGTGCAACATTCGGTGGTTTAGGCAAGCCATACTGTGCTCATTAACCACCGAAATGGGCGCTTTCGGTGGATAACACATCCAGGAATTCTTCCAGTCAACCACCGAAAGTCTGTGTATCCAGAATTTGAATAAGTTTTTGCACAGATCAGGGATTTTGGATCCGAAAAGACTTGAAACCTTTTCCAATACTTATCTAATGTATTACCAGATCCATTTCAGTAGTCATTTTTTATATATGATGAAGAAAGGTATTATTTCAAAGGTATATGGACGATTTCATTTAAACTAAGAAACGGGGTATTCTGCCACCTCAGCCAACTCGATTTGGTTTTCATGAGAGAAGGATCTTCTAGCCTTGGAAGGCTGTCTACACATCATCAACAGTCAACAGAGGAAAATCAGAGATCGACCTCTTTTTGAGGAAAACTTTCCACATATTATGCAACAGATTTTACTTTCTATTTTTAGTTGATCTGATCCATGTTTTTAGGATCAGAGAATTGTTTTTGTAATCTTATAAATATCAGAGAAGAACATGACATTAGGGTTCGATTCTGGATAGAGAAATACTCTTTTTGTACTCAGACTTTCTATGTTAATACAGATCACAGGTTCCTTTCAATTTTGATTGTCAGCTTTCCATCTTTCTTCTGCATTATTATCTGTGTTGTCAAGCTTTGAATGGCTTTTATCCCATTGTTTATCCCATAGCCTGATAATAAGTCTTTTTGATTGTCTCTTAGACCCTACATTGTATTGGTTTAGTTACAATCTCTTCTTCACCCACTTTAAATCTATCTGTTGATTAATCAATCTTTGAGAGCACTGTCTATTTGTTTATCATTTTCATGTTTGAATGCCATAAGCTGTATTGAGTTGTCCCATTGATCCACATTTACAAAATACAAAAACATTCATTTCTTAAGTTACCAATCACCTTTGGTCTGCAACCACAAAGGGTTTCTTGGAGTGATAACATATACCACAGACATAGAAAAGTATCCTTTTAGGTGATTTCCAATAGATTTCATGGGGTGTTTTCATATAAAGGGAAACAAGACCAACAACAAAGGAAATATCAAGACGGGTATGAGTCAAGTATAAGAGGCTACCAACTAACTGACGGGACAGGGTGGCATCAACTTCAGGAGAAGTACAGGTGGCAGTAAGCTTGACTCCAAATTGGAAGGGAGAAGGGGTTGGTTTATAATCATCCATGTGAAAGAAAAATACTTAGACTGGGAAAGAAAAATTCCTTCATTGCTTTGTAAAACTTCAAGGCCAAGGAAATAGTGCAAAAAACCTAAGTCTATCATTTCAAATTTCTTCTTAAGACTGGTTTTCACATGATTTAAAAGTTTTGAGTCACTACCAGTAAGGATAAGGTCATCAACATAAAGGATAAGGACTATGAGATGGCTTCCTACTTTCTTGGTATAAACATTAGGATCAAAATAGCATCTAGAGAATACGGTGTCAACAAGAAGGTTGTCCATTTTGGCAACCCAAGCTTAGGGAGCTTTCTTAAGACCATAAATAGATTTCTTAAGGCGACAGGCAAGGCTAGAGTCATTCTAGACATAGCTAGGAGGTTGTTCCATGTAGATTTCTTCCTTCAAATCACCATGAAATAAGGCGGATTTAACATTCATCTGATGGACCTCCCATTTATGTGAGGTAACAAGGGAAAGAACAAGGGAGATGGAATTCATTTTGTTTACAGGGGAAAAGGTTTCATTATAGTCAATTCCTTCAACTTGGAAGAATCCTTTGGCAACTAACCGAGCCTTGTGTCTGTCAACACTTCCATATGATGCATACTTAGTTCTATAGACCCATTTACATATGAAAATTTTTCTTTGTTTTGGAAGAGGTAGAAGATCCCAAGTATTGTTTTCCACTAAAGAACGATACTCTTCATTCATTGTTGTATCCCAATCTGGATGACCTAAAGTTTCTGCAAATGTCTCTAGATCATGAGTCTCTGAAACTTAAGCTGAAAGAGAAGAGGCTCATTGGAGTTGTGAATGTGTTAGACGCTAATCTGAAGGATCACCAACAAGATCACCAGCTGCTTCTCGTGTTGAATGGACCCATCTAGGAAGCGGGGGAACTGGTGCTTGTTCAGGTTCAAAGGACTCATCTGGAGGAAGGGAAACATGCAGAGGTGGATTTTCATCCTCATTGTCATCATCTAAAGAAGAATCCAGAATAGGAACAAAAGAAGGCACAAATGTTGAAGATGTATCGCAGGGAAAAGAAGGCACAACCTCCAAATTAGGCTCGCAGGCCAAGAAATTTTCATCAAATTTAACATCTCTTCTAAGAATAATTTCATTACAATGTGGTTGAAGAAGTCTATAACCTTTAACATCTTCAAAATAACCAACAAATATACACTTCTCACATTTAGGCTGCAATGCTTTCCTTTTCTCATCAGGAATGTCAGCCCATGCTATACTGCCAATACACGAAAGTGACTTACATCTAGTTTAATTTTAGTCCAAGCTTCTTCTAGTGTTATATTTTTAAGATCCTTTGTGGGAGTGTGATTGACTATGTAATTTGCACATTTGATTTCTTCCACCCAATACTTTAGACTTAATCCCTTAGATTGGATCATACAATTAGCCATTTCTTTTAATGTGCAATTCTTTCTTTCAACAACACCATTTTGTTGTGGTGTATATGGAACAGTGTGTTTCATTTGGATGCCCTTTGTAGTGCAGTAACTTGTAAAATTATTGTTCACATATTCGCCTCCATTATCTATTCTTAACTTTTGAATTTGATGTCCAAATTGATTTTCTGCAAGGGCCTTGTAGGCAAAAAACTTGTCAAAATATTCACTCTTAAGTTTTAAGAAGTAAACCCAAGTATGTCTGGAAAAATCATCAATGAAAGTTAAGAAATACTTTCACCCAGAAAAATAAGGAGAAGAAAATGGACCACACAAATCACTGTGAACAAGATGTAAAGGGCCTGAGGCGTGCCAAGAGGCATGTTTGTCAAAATTGTCCCGATGATGTTTGTCAAGAGCACAACCAACATAAACACCATCTCTGCATGAAACAAGAGGAAGACCAGTCATTATCTATTGATTACATAGTTGTTGCAATGAGAGATAGTTTAGATGACCAAACCGCTCATGCCAAAGTTTGTTCAAGTCAATTTGGTGAGGTGAAAACTCTATGGTTTTACCTTCACCCGAATGAGTGATTTGATAGACTAATAGAAGGTTACAAGAAATACTTGGAACACATAATACATCATTGAAATGACCATTATCTACTTGATCTATTCTAGATCCTACAACACTAAGACATCTTTCATCACCAACAAATATTTTCTTGGTGTTACATTCATTTAGAGCATAAAATATGGATTTATCCTTAGCCATGTGATAAGATGCTCCCGAATCAATAAGCCACTCATCAGAAGAAGAAGTAGAATTTGTGTTGAAGGAGAAACCAAAAGCGGAAAGTGCATGTCCATGAGAAGAAGAAGAAGAAGTAGAATCAATACTGATGTTGTGCTTCTTCATCATTGCTTCTAAAGCTTCCATCTTCTTGAAACATTTGGACTCATCATGACCATCTTTATCACAAAAGTTGCAATGTCTGTCAGTCTTCTTATTTTTATATTTTTCTCTTTTGTCGCCATTAAGAGATGAAGTTGTCTAAGTGGGTTTGGGACCCTTATATTGCTTGTTGTTATAGCGAGGATGTTGCTTCTTGGGATATTTGGGTTTATCTTTCTGCTGGGAAACTAAGGCTTTGTTAGAGGTGCTTGCAGTGTTGATCACTCCAAGTTGTATAATTTAATCTTTCTCTCTAATCAAAGAAGAAAAAAAGGACTCAAGAGTGTTTTTTTTATAAGATTTACCTAGAGCCTCTCTCATGGCATAAAAGGTAGATACAAACACATAATATGCATTACCTAGCTTAGAAAGAATAAGATAGATGCAACACTCTTCCTCCATTTTTATCTTACATTTTTCACATAAAATTCTGAGTATTTTAAACTTAAATAGATAGTCTCCAAGGCAAGAAAAATCACTTGGAATCAAGGCTAGTATTTGATTTTCTAACTTTTGTGCTCGAATAATATTGAGTTTACCAAACACAGATTCAATCTTGTCCCAAGCCTCTTTGTGGTCATCAATTTCTTGAAGGTGGTACCTTAAATTAGGAGAGATGGACATTCTGATTAGTCCTCGTGCTTCGTCATTTCTATTATCCCATTTGGTTTTCTCATCATCATCAGTGGGTTCTTTTTTCTTTCTCAAGGTAATCCAGTACAAGCCTTTACTTCTTAATGAATCTTCCATATGAGATTTCCATTGGAAGTTGTTCTTGCTGGTAAGTAAGACATAACTTGGAGAATCCATATTAAATATGTAGATAATGTGGATTTAAAAACTAAAATTGATGGTCTGGATGAAAATATCTCAAAAAATGATGTGGTTTTAAAAAAAACGGCACTGAAAACGGACTTTTGATGTAAGATTTGTGCCCTTTTAAAAAAAAAAGGCATAAACGGTAACCAACTGACCACATGATAGTGTAAGTTGCTTTAATAAGTGACCCACTTTCATAAAGAGAAGTGTGGATCACTTTTACAATGAAGTTACTTTATAACAAAAAATCTGCATGCAAAACAAATAACTCTAAAATAAAATATTAAAGCTACTTAAAGTGATTCACTTTTATACTTGAAGTGAAATACACTTTACAATTTTAGCATGAACTTTTTCAAAAAAGTAACAAAAGAGAGACTTAAACTCAAGACCTCTTACTTAATAAGGAAAGTTTTAACCAAATGGTTTAGCAAAACATATTGTAACATTCATAAGGAGGATTGGGGGTGTTGTTGTTGTTGGAGAGTGTGCTAAAAAAAACTCTTTTCACACAAGAAAAAAAATTCTCTTCTCGATGACAACAAGGGTTAGATCTCGGTTAGCTTACCCAGAAGATGCACCTTTTCCTATCTGTTTATTATTTTCCAAGATCACATAGGGTGAAGGGCAAAGAGAATACACAAATCTAAAAGAGTAGCAACCTGGAAAAAAAATACAAAAACGAAATAAAACCTAAATACTTCTCTGCAAAAAATTAAAAAAAATGTGTATTCAAACTTTATACCTCCGGATCTGAGTGTAATGGTCGTATCTTGGGAAAACGGAAACCTTTTCGAGTGAAACAAAAAGTGATCCTGAATGAAACGAGTGTCTGGACACAATGGAATAGTCCTCTCATCCCACAAAGTTACGAAAAATGACAGAAAATGGATATGAGGCAACTCAACTTCACGACCTCGGTCTACAACATGAGCGGGTCTTCAAACATGATCTAATACCATGTTCAAAAACAAAGCTATTCCAATATAGGATGAAAACATTGAGTAACCACTCACATAACCATATCAAATATCAACACACCGATGTTTTCATGTGGTAAAACTCCTACGAGGAAACATCCACGACCCCGGCCAACGCGACCACTTGGAGCAGTTTATTAATGCAAAAGAAAAAGATTATAGAGAGATTTTACAATAGAGTTTCTCACAATCGATCGTTGTCAAATGACCCTCCATGCTCTTTAAATAGAGATCATAGACCAATTGGGTGTTAAGCCATGGATCAATGGTCTTTAAGATCAACGAGAGTATGAACCATCGGATCACTCTATGTTGGGAACATATCATGACTGTCAGATTTCCTAACTACAAATGCATACTAATGCATACTAAAGAAACACACTAAGAAACACACTTTTACCTAACGACATATTAGACCAAGTAGATCTTAACTAACTCGTAAGTGTCTAAATATCCTAACAACCAGGACATTCATCTTCTTTGTGATCCATGTTCACAATCATAAGAAGTTCATTGCTACATCTATGACCTCTACATAGAGCCTCTCTTTACAGTAGAATCAAGTGGACAGGATCATGGAAGAGTACATAGACGCCTTATCCTCACCCACCGAGGTACCGACGCACTTCCAAATCAAGCATCCAATTGATCTAACCATCAGTGCCTTACTACCTAATGGACCAGTCTATCATTGCTGGCTGATGGAAAATGATGAAATCAAGCGCGAGATCCAAGAGCTGCTTCAAAAGGGGCACATCCAACCCACCTCCTCCCCTTGTAGAAGCTTGATTATGCTGGTGAAAAATAAAGACAACAGATGGAGGCTATGTATTGATTATGGAGCACTAAGCAAAATCACAGTCAGGAACCGACACCCAATTCCCCAAATTGATGACCTTCTTGACCAACTCAAGGGGGGAAATTTCTTCAGCAAGATTGACCTAAAGTCTGGCTACCACCAAGTCCCCATCAAACCAACTGATGTATGGAAGACAACTTTCAAATATAAATAAGGTCTCTTTGAATGGATGGTCATGCCCTTTGGCTTAAGAAATGCAACAAAAACTTTCATGAGATTGATGGATGATGTATTAAGACCCTTCACCAACTCTTTTGTGGTGGTATATCTTGATGACACCCTCGTCTTTGACAAAACTTTGGAGGAGTAGATGCAACATATTTAATGGGTTTTGGGCACTCTGCGGAAACACAAGCTATATGCCAACTTGGAAAAATACTCCTTTAACATGAACAAGGTCCAATACTTGGGCTACATTGTTGATGAGCATGTGGTACATGTGGATCTAGCTAAGATCCAATTCATTTGTGACTGACCATCCATGACTACACTAACCGAGATTTGGAGCTTCTTGGGACTTGCCAACTTCTACCGGAGGTTCATGTTGGGATTCTTCCATATTGCATGGGCCCTCAACCAAGTGACCAAGGGCAGTGGTAAGGAAAATTTTGCATGGGGGCAGACACAACAATGAGAATTTGATGATTTGAAGAATCGCTTGTTCTCAACTCCATTACTCTCCTTACCTTATCTTCAACAATTGTTTGAGATTGAGACAGATGCCTCCTACTATGTTGTCGGTGCAATTCTCACTCAGCATGGTCATCTAGTAGAATACCATAGTAAGAGACTCTCATATATTGTCTAGAAATACCCCACCTATGACAAATAAATGCATTCCATTGTGCAATATTGTCGTCAATGGAAACATTACATTCTAGGAAAGGAGACAATCATCCACATTGATCACAATCCTCTACAGTTCATACTGACACAGGAGAAGTTGCAGAACAACCGTCATAAAAAATTGGTCAACATACATACAATAGTTCCATCTCAACATCAACTATAAAACAAGGAGCACAAATCGTGTCGTTGACTGCCTTAGTCACCCTCTTGTTGTTGCACTCACCACAATGCTCCATTCTTGTGGGCATGAGGCATTTGAGTGGCCCCAACTTTATCCGCATGACCCTAACTTCTCCACCACCTATCGGCTCTTGGGTACAGGAGTGAATGTCACTGATTTTCACATCTAGGATGGGTTGTTATGGCATATATGCCACCTCTATGTTTCCACAAGAGAGCATGCAAAAGCTATTTGGGAGGATCACAACAGTCGGATGGCAGGACATTTTGGTGTGGAGAAAACTATCGTTGTTCTACAAAAACATTTTTATTGGACAAAACTTTGACGGGACGTCAATACATATATAAAAGGAATATTCTGAATCGGAATCAAATCCAGAAGGAGGGAAGAAAATTATCAATTTCAAACCCAATTCCATTGTCTCTACCACCGAATTTAAACCAAGTGAACCAGAAGAACCAGAGGAAGGGGACTCCCTCTTTTAGTCACAGATGCAGGTAAAGGGGGCTCTGCTTCATTTCATTGTCAATAGAAATAGTCAAAAGCACTTGAAATTAGTATAGGTCATCAAGCAGCTGGACATTCCGATGACATCGCACTCGTATCCCTACACCATCAATTGGCTTTTCCAAGGAATAAATATTCACTTCAACCAAAAGTGTCGTCTGCCCTATGGCATCAAGCCCTTCAAAGACAGGGTATTGTGTGATATTTCTCCTCTTGAAGTTTGTGATGTTATTTTAGGACAACCATATTTGTGGAAGAAACATGTTGTGTATGAGTCTATACCCTGCAGTGTTATTATTACTTTGGGTAGACAATTGTATAGGATACCAGAGATAGCTCCACCTATCGCTATTTCTTTAATGTCTACTAAGAAATGTAGTAAGGTCATTTCACAGACCGAGAAGTTCATCTTCTTTGTGATTCGTGCTCACAATAAGAAGAAGGTCGCTACCACATCCGTGGCCTCTACACAGAACCTTTATTTGCAACAAAATCAAGTGGATGGTATCGTGGAAGAGTACAGATACATCTTCTCCTCATCCATCGGGGTACCGACACACTTCCAATTCAAGCATGTAATTGATCTAGCCCCCAGTGCACGCCTACCTAATGGACTAGTCTATCATCGCTCATTAATGGAAAATGATGAAATCAAGAGTTAGGTCAAATAGGTTCTTCAAAATGGGCATATCAAACCCATATCCTCCCATTGCAGAAGCTCAATTGTACTATTGTAGAAGAAATATGGGACCTGGAGGATCTGCATTGAATACAAATAATTAAACAAAATCACAATTAGGAACTGATGCCCAATTCCCTGAATTGATGATCTTATTGACCAACTCAAGGGTGAAAAATTCTTCAGCAATATTAACCTAAAGTCTGGCTACTACCAGGTTCCCATCGAACCAATTGATGTATGGAAGACAACTTACAAATCTAAAGAAGGTCTCTTTGAATGGCTAGTCATGCTCTTTGGCTTAACAAATGAACCAACCACTTTCATGAGGTTGATGGATGATTTATTGATACTCGTCACAAAATATTTTTTGGTGGTATATTTGGATGACATCCTCATCTTCAACAAAACTTGGGAGGAGCACATGCATCATATTCAACAGGTTTTGAGCACTTTGCAGTAGCACAAGCTATATGCCAACTTGAAAAAATGCTCCTTTGGCATGAACAGGGTCCAATAATTGGGCTACATTATTAATGAGCATGGGGTATATGTGGATCCAACTAATATCCAAGTCATCTGTGATTGGACATCCCTGACCATACTAACCAAGCTTCATAGCTTCTTGGGAATTTCCAAATTATATCGACGGTTCATGTTGGGATTCTCCCATATTGAATGGGACTTCAACCAAGTGACCAAGGGTGGTGGCAGAGAAAATATCACATGGGGGAAGGCATAAAAACAAGCATTTAATAATATGAAGCATCGCTTGTGCTTAGCTCCAGTACTATCCTTACCTTATCTTCAACAATTGTTCGAGATTGAGACGGATGCCTCCGACTATGTTGTCGGTGCATTTCTCACTCAGCATGGTCATCCAATAGCATACCATAGTGAGACACTCTCATATATTGTCCAAAAATACCCCATATATGAAAAAGAAATGTATTCCATTGTGAAATCTTGTTTCCAGTGGAAACATTACATTCTGGGAAATGAGACAATCATCCACATTGATCACAATCTTCTACAGTTCATACAAACACATGGGAAGTTTTAGAACGACTGTCATAAAAAATGGTTCACATACATACAACAGTTCCATCTCAACATCAACTATAAAATGAGGAGAACAAATATGTCGTTGGCTTCCTCAGTCTCCCTCTTGTTGTTTCACTCACCACAATTCTCCATTCCTGTGGGCATGAGGCATCTGAGTGGCCCCAACTTTATCAACATGACCCTAACTTTTCCACCACCTATCATATCTTGGGTACAAGAGATAATGTCCCTGATTTTCACATCCAGGATGGACTATTATGCCATATGTGCTACCTCTGTGTTCCCACAAGCATGCGTGCAAATATTATTTGGGAGGCTCATTGTAGTTGGATGATAGGACATTTTGGCGTGGAGAAAACTGTGGTTTTTCTACAGAAATATCTGTATTGGCCAAAACTTTGATAAGATGTCAACAAGTATATCAAATATTGCACTACTTCTTCCATTACCAAGCCAACCATCAAGAAGAAAGGCTTATACACCCATCTTTCTACTCTCGAGAAGCCTTGGGAATCCATGTCGATGGATTACATGTCTGGCCTTTCCTCCACCAAGCATGGAAATAATTGTGTATTTGTGGTGGTTGATCAGTTTTCGAAGATGGCCATTATCACAGTCTACAAGAAGAACATCACAACAGAAGATACATTCAATCTCTTCTTCAAACGGGTGTGGGTCCATTTTGGGATACCACAAACCATCACCCAAATCGGGACAATAGGTTCCTTAGCATATTTTGGTCGAGTCTTTGGTTACTATTGGAAACCAAGCTCACTAAATCCATTGCTTTCCACCCCCAAACTGATGGCCAAATAAAGGTCATCAATCAAATTATTATGCGCATCATGTGCATGTACAACTCTAAGCATATGCATACATGGGATGAGAGTCTTCCCTATGTTCAACATATCTACAAAAGGGATCTCCATAGCTCCATCAACCATAGACCATTTCAGTTAGGGCTAGGATTCTAACCCTTGGGTCCCATTGATGTTCCATGATCTCTTGCAACCACACAATAAGAATCTTCCCATGTTCAGTCTGAGGCTAACAAATCCACCAGATTCATTGAGAGGATTCAACACATCTACCAACAGGTCCATGAGATTTTGTAGAAATCCAATGCTAAGTACAAGTAGTGCCATGATAAACATCGAGTACTGCACTAGTTTTAGGTGGGAGATAAGTTCTTGTTACATTTGTAGAAAGAGCGCTTTATGGGTCCCCATCGAAAGCTCTACCCACTTCTCTATGGGACTCAAACTATCACCAAGGTTGGGGGTAGCAATTCTTTTGAGTCCAACACTCCACCCTTCCTTGGCTTGCACCCAATGTTCAATGTGGACCTTTTTCAGCCATATTTTCCACCATTATTGAACACCTCAGAGATCATAGAACATTTGAAACCAACAGATCTCAACCATGACTGCATGGAACAGGCATCCATTGATCATATAGTGGATACACAGGTCAAGGTAACCCATCAACAGAGGATCCAAATTTATCAGGTTGTCAAGGCAGGGCAACTCCTACACCAAGGCAAGTGGCTCACCTAGGGATAAATTCAGTAGAAGTTTTCTCACCTGATGGGGGAACTCAATTAAATGGATACCATTGCTTCCTAAGTGGGGGGGGACTGATCCAAGTGGATATTGGTGGCCAACCACCTATTCCAACTAGCTCCTCTTGACAATTTTTAGTTCAACACGTTCTTCTATAATCCTTTGTAATTGTGGGTTCTACACTTTTGGGGTTCTATGAAGCCCTACACAATTTACAAGTGGATATTGGTGGTTTCCCACCTAATCCAATTGGCTTACTTTTGAATTTTTCATGTCAGCACATCTTTCTGTACTTACAAAGTTGTTTTGGGGCCCTAAACAATGTTTTTTTGGCACACCACAGTCAAATTTTATATGGAGTCAGAGTTTGATGACATAATGTGTATTTCCTGAAAAATACCTTTCCAACATGCTATTATGTGCCTAAATCAGAGGTCGTATCCAAAAGGTACGACTAGAGGAAGTTGAGGTACCAACTTACCCATCGGGGCCCACATAAATTTTGGTGTTTCATCTCCTAGGGTTAGGTTTTTGGAAGTCTAGGGTTTTGGAATTCATGAGGAATGTTAAAAAGGCCTATGGAGCCTCATTGTATTCATTCTTCTCATATGCATGCACATAGCAAACCACATCTCTTCTTAGATATAGCTACCACCATTCAAGTATGTTGTTTCCAGTTTTGCAGTTTTACAGTTTCAACTTATTTTATTTATTCAATAGAAGTTATTGTTCACTAGATACTTGTTGTTGTTCTCCATATCTCTATGTTATTTTATTCAGTTTGTTATTCCTTTTGTTCTGCTCATAAATTTGGATTAGGTCTTCAGGAACAAGTTGAACGAGGATCGACAAGTCACTAGGAACAAAGAAAGACTAGTATGAAAAGGATATGTTCTTGTTGAAGGTATATATTTTGAAGAGACATTTTCCCTAGTTGCCAAAATGGAAGGAATTAGATTGATTCTAGCCTATTCTTTCTCCAAGAATATAAAAGTGTATTAGATGGATGTGAAATCAACATTCATGAATGGAGATATAGAGGAAGAAGTCTAGATTGACAAGCCATAAGGATTTTAGTTGTCAGAGAATGAAAATTATGTTTGCAAGTTGAAGAAGGCCTTGTATAGTCTCAAACAAGCCCCTAAAGCATGGTATTCTAGATTGTACAAATAATTACAGCAACAAGGGTGGTTTAGGAAAGGGAATGAAGACAACAACCTCTACATCAAGGTAAATCATTATAGTATGCCGTTGATTGAAGACTATGTTGATGATATTATCTTTGGAGGTGATGATGATAGGATGAGCCAGAAATTTGCAAAGGATATGCAAAATGAGTTCTAGATGTCATTGATTGGAGAGCTATATTTCATTTTGGGTATTCAGATATGTCAAAGAAACCAAGGAATTTGTATCTCTCAGACCAAGTATATCAAATAAATGCTAAAGAGGTTTGGAATGGAAGATTGCAAACCGATCAGTATCCCTATGCAAACCAGTTGCAAGTTAACTAAAGATGATGATTCAAAGGCTACAAATCAGAGGCAGTACAGGTCAATGATTGGAAAATTATTTTATGTAACAACTTCTATACCATATATGATGCATCCAGTTGGACAGGTGGCACAGTTTCAAGAGACACCAAATGAATCACATGTCCTAGCAGTGAAGAGGATATTCAGATATCTCAAGGGTATAAAAGAGTTTGGATTATGATATCCAGAAAGGAAGGATCTATCACTTGTTTCCTACACATATGTAGATTAGGGAGGTTGCATTTATGATCAAAGGAGTACCAATGGAGAAACTTTCTACTTGGGTGAGTGTTTGGTATCTTGGATAAGAAAGAAATAATCATTAGTATCCTTGTCCACAACAGAAGAAGAGTATATTGTAGAAACAACTTGTTGTACACAGGTTCTATGGATGAAACAAACATTGAAGGATATAGGAGTTGAATATGATGAGCCCATTTCGATAATTTGTGATAACAGAAACAACATCAATATCTCAAAGAATCTAGTTATGCACACTAAGATGAAGCACATTACGATCAAGTTTCACTTTCTATGAGAACAATTTGTAGAGAAGAACATCAAAGTTGAGAATGTTGGGACAAAAGAGAAGATTGTAGATATCTTTACAAAATTTCTTCCAAGGGAATATTTTGAGTATCTTCGACAAAAATGAAGAGTAATTTATGCCCCATAATGAATGCTTTTGAATTATTTTCTTATATGTCATATATTTACATGAGGAAGAACCATGAAGAGGGAAGAGGAAAATTCAGATAGGTGGAGCAGCCTCAAGGAGAGTTCAAATAGGGGAGCATCCCAAAGGGAAGTTACCCTTTTCCATTGATGTAAAAGGGAGGGAGATTAATCAGATGCATGGAGAGAAATAATAAAAGCATGATTCCAGAGGGGACAATGGTCAAAGGGGGATCATAAGAAGCCATGAATTCAATATTTTATAGGAATGTTTCTGTCGCATCAGAGTGTTGTCATCAATGCCAAATGGGGATTTTTTTTTTATTTGGGTTGGTTTTCATTGATGTCAACCCTTGAAACAATTTTGGTAGCCCTAGTTGCATGGATAAGAAATCCATGTTTGTTTGAGGAATCATGTAATGAACATCAGTGAATTTGTAGGTGAGACTATTCTAAATGGGTAGTACATGTCGTGTCATTTCTGGTGATATGTGGTACACCACATAAATCCTCACGGCTAGGGAGATATGGCCTTGTGAAGTTGGAGAACCATTTAGACTATTCTAGAAGCCCTTAGAAAGTCAACAAGAAGTCAACTATTCTATAAATATTCTAGAATATTCCTAGTCAAAGTGGTTGAAAAAAGAAAAGAATTAAAAATGAATTAGTTGTTACAAGAGACTAGTTAAAGAAAAATTAGTTGTAACAAGAAAGTGGGTTAGCCTTAGAAGATGGAGAAAGGGGTAAATCAATTACAAGGAAGCTTATAGAGGAAGGCACATGGAAAGTATAAATAAGAGAGAAAGAGGCTCCCATTAGCACCTATTGGGCACATTGAATATATATCTTGTGAAAGGTTTATTGAATATACATCATTGATGAATCTAAACGTATGTGAATACGAAGAAGAAAACTGAGTGACAGAAAATTTTCGGAGCTGTAGAGGCAAAGGGTTTCTAAAAAACCTTAAAATAGGAGGTACCTTCTGGTTGCATGCTACCTAACAAGTGAGTACTTGCTAGACATTATTGGTCATCCTGTGAGTAAGTGTTAGATATGGATTTTGAGCGGGGTTTAAGGTTTTCAGAGCCGAGGAGAAGCTACAGGAAGGTCTGACAAGTTCCAACTACAACAAAGTATTCTACATAATAAAAAAGGTATTTTATAATCTTGTTGTAGTTGGTTTTTGATGATGGCTTGGGGTTTGGTCATGGGATATTAAGCATGTGCCCTTGAGGGTTTGTTGGCTAGTTGGTACATGTTGTATGAGACATATCTACAATGGCATAGTGTTGGTGTATTTGTTTGTTGTTGTTGGTACACACCATAGGTATTTTTATATATTATATCCTGTGATTTTCTGAGCACATTTGAGGCATCTTGGTTGATGATCCAGAATTGGATCTAGGATCTTGAAGGGGATAAAAAAGGCCTAAATATAAAATTTCTCATAGTGGCTTCAAAACATATGTGTGCATAGGCCTCAATGTTACGAACCCAACACAACTTTAACGGGCTCAAACAAACATCGTATGGTCTAGATATTATGATCTGTTAATTTAGCCAAACAGGTAAAAAAAAGATTATGAATGTGCAATCCATACAGTTCATACAGTGCCACATGGAATCTAACTCTACAGATCATCCAACCGTACAACTAACATGGCAGGGTACATGGCACTGACTGATGTGGACAGAGGCGGAATGGGAAGTTGATGTGACAGGTAGACCTATCAAGGAGTGACATGTGTCACCACTGCAAGGGTGACATGTGGCACATCTATAATGATGGCGTGGAAGGAACAACACATGGAAGGTATAGTAGCTGGTGACAGGGAAAAAAATTGGACCAATGAGGACTTGACACGTGGCATCAAAATTAGGCGAATGAGAAGGTGCCACGTGGCCTAGACATGGGCTACCATGTGGCACCCGTTCATTGGTTGATGTGTTGAAAAAATTTTGGACTCCACAAGATTTGATTGTGCAACCTCCCGCTGGGCCAAAGGACTTGGCATGGCCTGGCTAGCTAGCCCACCCTCGCATTAGGTATTAACCTATATCGACGTGGCTTGTATTTATGTTTGCATGGTGGTTCAAATGGTCAGAGTAAGGGTTGGGGCTAGTCCCATCCCTCAACACAATTATATCATCAGACCATATTCCATATCACCTTACCTCCATTGTTGGCATGCTCTCATACCTCTGCCTTCGATTTCTATACGTCTACCATATGACTCGAGATCATCACAACTGGCGCACGGTGGTTAAGGGGTTAGCCCCGGTCGATCGGGCAAGCCCGCTGAACAGGGGCTTAACCCTGGACTAAATCATCGGGGGGCTTAAACCATAATAGCGCGTGGAGATTTGACACATGGCCATATGGCCTTCACATAAAACCAAGAGCCAAATAGTCGAGGGCCAACGCACCCAGTATTAGCGCATGACCACATGTTTAGCACCAATACGACCAAGGGACAACAAAAAAAGGGGTTGCACCCTATTTATTTGCTATATAGTGGGTTTTTACTATATAATAGTGATTTTATTGGTATTATTAAACAATGTTTATAGATTTTGGTCATTTTTGGGGGATATTGGGCCCTTTTTGAGGCCAAATCTTGGGGACAAGTTGGGAGATGGTTACCAACTTCAGATCTATATAAACCAAGGCTTCTTGAAGCCAAGGAGGAGGTTCAGAATGGGTTTATGCTAAATATCTTCCAAGCTAAAGTCATTTTTATGCAGGGAAGCTATTGAGGAGCACACCTTTGCAAGCCATTTATGGGAGCTCCGGTCATCTGTTTTCAGTGCATGAGCTTTGTTGGGTTCTAGAGATCTGATAGAACAAGAAAAAATCAGTTTGTAACCTTTTTGGCACTATTGTAATGTACGTTTAAAGCTTCAAACAGAAATAAGAAAGCCTCACCCACTGAGACAAAGGCCTGGAGACGTAGGCAAGATTGTCGAACTCCGTTATCACATTGGTGTTTATAGTTTGTTGTTCTTCTTTCTTTATTTCAGATCTGTATATGTATTTATGGCTATCATGTTTCATTCCTAATTCTTCCTCTTTCATTGAGATTCCTAAATGGTTAATTAACACATGCTAAATAACTCAACCATTGTCGTTTAAAAGATCTTTTCGGATCAAGTGGTATCAGATTTAGTTGACGTTTGGATTTGAGTTTGCATGTTAACCAAGGAAAAGCTACATTGTGGTGAAGGCGAGATTGTTGAATAGAATCCATTGATTAGATTGAGAAAGATAACTTCTCAAAGCGAGAAGATGGCATTGGAAGAGGGAATTTCTCAAGATGAGAAAGCGTTTCGAAAAAAATTCTTCGCCATGTCAGAGATGATCAAGGTTTTGTATGAGGATTACTTGGAATAGAAGAGACCGAATCTGGGTGAATATTCAAAGGGAAAAAGTGAATAAGGAGAGGATCCTCCTCAAATTTTTCCTTCACCTCATTCTTTTCCTTCCTCTTCAATTTCAAGTTCTAAATCCACTACAAAGAAACATGTCCATAAACATAAGAATGAAATGCCTTTATTAAAAATTCATGTTAAATTTGAATTACCCATGTATGATGGTGAAGTTAATGCAGAGAGACTTGACAATTGGGTCAGACATATGGAGGTTTATTACAATGTGCAACAAATTAAAGATGACGCCACTCAAATCAAGTTGGCATCACTTAGACTTGCAGGCACAACACTCATCTGGTGGAAAATCAAGTTGCAAAATGGCATGCAACAAGTGGGTAATGTATTTCCATCATGGTAAGTTTTTATTTTTGCACTTAGAAAGAAATTCTATTCTTTGGGTTATAAAGAGAAAGATTTAATTGAATGGAAATCTCTTAAACTAAGAAAATGACAAACAGTGTAAGATTACACAGATGGCTTTCGTAAAATAGCATTGATGTTAGATATTCCTTTACATACCCAAGAAACTCTTATGAAGTATATAGGAGGTTTACCTGCACATATTGAAATATTGTATTCACATTTGGACCTACTAATCTTGATGAGGTTTATGTTCAATTGACGTACATTGAAGCCGGGAAAATAGGGGTTGGTTTATCAGGGGAATCATCTTCAAGGAAAGAGGACAAAAGGAAATGGAATGGAAAGAAGGAAAATTTAGTGGAAAGAAAGGAAGAGAAGCCCTCTTGCACACATTGGAAGAAAGAGGGGCATGATGAGGACCATTGTTGGCAATTGCAAATCGAGAAGAGACCAAAGTGGTTCAAGGAAGATAAAGGGAGGCAAACAGATACAACAACAACATGACCAACAGACTTGGGATCGGATTTAGGTGATAAATCTAAAGTCTCATTGATTGGTATGACAGGTAAAATTGGTGAAGAATTTGATTGTAGAAGTAAATTGCTTCACATAAGGGTCATCATGAGGCACACTAAGGTAGACACATTGATATATAGTGGATCTCAATCTAACTTGATTTTTGAGGAAGTGGTTAACAAATTGGGATTAGAAACATAGATGCATCATAATCCTTACACACTTAAATGGATAAGAAACAATCATCAATTTCACATAACAAAGAAATGCACATTAACGTTTGCAATTTCATTTCACTTTGTGGACGAGGTAACATGTGATGTGGTGCCTCTAAGTGAATGTGGAATGATATTAGGTAGTCCTTACTTGTATGATCCCAAAGCAATCTTCTACAGGGAAGAGAATCAATATCATTTAACCAAAGCAAGTCAAGAATATGTTGTTCATGCTCATCATTTAAAGGCAAATAAATCTCTTCAAACTATGGAACAATTAAGAAAGGTGGCTCAAGAAAGAAACACACCTATAATTGTTTCAAATCAAACAATCAATCTTAAGCAGGAACACGAGATGATTGTAGAATGGAAAATCAATCACAATTTGCTTTAAGATAAGCTAATGTCGTGCAAGTATTACAAACATATCAGCTCATTTGCAGTCATATTTTTTATTCTATCATTAGTAAGTCTATCTACATCGATGATAGTGGCTTTAGTTACATGTGACAGGGTACAAATGGCTAACAATATGCTGTTAGTTATCATGATTGTTTTAAATTTGATCTTGATGACACAGGTGCACATGACATATTTTAAAGATAGGGAACAAGTCGGGTGGCCTATCCCAAGCTTTATGACTGGTCAGTAACCTTTTGGGGACCAAAAGGTATTTAGTGGGGAGGTGTGATCTAGAATTGGATCTAGGAGCTTGATGGGGCTCAGAAAGGACTAAAATTCAAAGTTATCATAATGGATTCAAAATGAATGTGTGCATAGGCATCAATGTTATGAACCTAATGCAACTTGAACGGGCTCAAAAGGACGTCGTATGCTCCATATATCGTGATCTATTCATTTGGCCAAACATTCAAAAAAAAGAGTTTGATTGTGTAGTCCGTACAGTGCCGTGTGGCAGCTGAATGTATAGGTCGTATGACCATACAACTGACATGTCAGGGTACTTGGCACTGATTTGGTAGAGTATGTGGCGTTGATGTGGATAGAGGCTGACTGGGTAGTTGATGTGATAGGTGGACCTATCAGGGAGTGACATGTGTCACCATTGCAAGGGTGACACATGGCACATCTGTAATGATGACATGTAAGGTACAGTATCCAGTGATAGGTAAGACAACTGGACCAATGATCACTTGACATGTGACATCGAAATTAGGTGAATGAGAAGGTGCCACATGGACCAGACATGGGATGCCATGTGGCACCCATTCGTTGGTTGATGTGTTGCAAAAAAATTTAACTCCACAAGATTTGATCACCCGACCTCCCTTCAGGCCAAAGGACTTGGAAGGGCTAGGCTAGCCAGCTCACCCTCACATTAGGTCTTAACCTATATCGGTGTGACTTGTATTTATGTTGGCATGGTGGTTCGAATGGGAAGAGTAAGGGTTGGGGCTAACCCCAGCCCTCAACGCAATTATATCACCAAACCATATTCCATATGACCTTAACTCCATTCTTGGCATGAGCTCATACATCCACCCTCAATTCCGATACCTCTACCATATGACTTGGGATCATCATAGCTGGTGCATGGTGGTCAAGAGTTTAGCTTCGATTGCTTAGGATATCCTGCCAACCAAGGGCTTAACCCTGGGGTAAACCATCATGGTGCTTAAGCCATAATAACGTGTGGAGGTTTGAAACATGGATTCAAAGTTCTCAGAATGGCTTCAAAACAAACATGTGCATAGGCCTCAACATTACTAACCCAACACAACTTGAACGGGCTAAAACGAATGTCTTATACTCCATATATCATGATCTGTTCATTTTTCCAAATAGGCAAAAAAAGATGTTGACTGTGTAGTGTGTATAGTCCGTACAGTGCCACGTGGTAGCTGATTGTACATGCCTTATGGTTGCACAGATGATGTGATAGGGTATGTGGAGTTGATGTGGTAGAGTACATGGTGCAAACATGGATAGAGGCTAACTGTGTAGTTGATGTGACAGGTGGACCTATCGGGGAGTGACATGTGTCACCACTACAAGGGTGACATGTGGCACATCCATACTGATGGCATGGAAGGTATGACACATTGCAAGTAAAATAGTTGGTGACAGGGAAGACAGTTGGACCAATGAGCACTTGAAATGTGGCATCTAAATTAGGTGAATGAGAAGGTGCCACATGGCCTAGACATGGGTTGCCACGTGGCACCAATTTGTTTGTTGATGTGTTGAAATTTTTTTTGACTCGACAAGATTTGATCACACGACCTCCCACTGAGCCAAAGGACTTGGTAGGGCTGGGCTAGCTAGCCTGCCCTCACATTAGGTCTTAACCTGTATCGGCGCGGATTGTATTTATGTTGGCATGGTGGCTCGAATGGGCGGATTAAGGGTTGGGGCTAGCCCCAACCATCAACGAAATTATATCACTGTACCATATTCCATATGGCCTTACCTTCATTGTTGGCATGCACTCATACCTCTGCCCTCGGTTCCGATACCTCTACCATATGACTCGGGCTCATCTCAGCTAATGCACAGTGGTTAAGGGGTTAGCCTCGGTCTTTCGAGCTAGCCCACCGACTAGGGGCTTAAACCTAGGCTAAATCATTAGGGGACTTAAACCATAATAGCACGTGGAGGTTTGACACACGACCATGTGGCCTTCACATAAAACCAAGAGCCAAAGATTTGGGGGCTAGATCACCCAGTATTAGCGCCTAGGCACATGGTGAGCGCCAATACGACCAGGGGCTATTGGAAAAAATGGATTTCACCCTATTTATTTTCTATATAGTGGTGTTTAACTATATAATAGTGATTTTCTTAGTATTATTCAACAATTTTTAGAGATTTTGGTCATTTTGGGGGGATAATGGGCCCTTTTTGAGGTCAGATCGTGGGGGGGAGTTGGGAGATGGTTACCAAATTCAGATATATATAAACCAAGGATTCTTGAAGACAAGGAGGAGTGTCATAATAGGTTTATTATGAATATTTTCCAAGCCAAAACCATTTTTATGTAGGGAAGCTATTGAGGAGCACACCTTTGTGGGCCATTTATGGGAGCTCTGGTCATCCGTTTTCAGAGTCGTCAGTTTTGTTGGGTTCTAGAGATCTGGTAGAACAAGACCAGATTAGTTTGTAACCTTTTTGGCACTGATGTGATGTGATTTTAAATATTTTAACAGAAATAAGAAAGCCTCACCCATAAAGACAAAGGCCCAAAGACGTAGATGAGATTGTAGAACTTCGTTATCACATTGGTGTTTATGGTTTTCTTTTCTTCTTGATTTATTTTAGATATATATATGTATATATGGATGTCATGTTCCATTCCTAATTCTTCCTCTGTCATTGAACTTCCTAAATGGTTAATTAACACATGCTAAATAACTCAACCATTGTCGTTTAAAAGAACTTTTTGGATCAAGTGGTATCCGAGCTAGTTGACGTTTGGATTTGAGTTTTCAATGTAACCAAGGAAAAGCTACATTGTGGTGAAGGCGATCTTGTTGAAGATAATCCATTGATTGGATTTAGAAAGAGAAATTATCAAAGCATGAATATGGCATCGAAAGAGGGACTTTCTCAGGATGAGAAAGAGTTTCGAAAAAATTTCTTTGCCATGTCGGAGATGATGAAGGTTTTGTATGAGGATTACTTGGAATGGAAGAGACCGAATCTGGGTGAGTCTTCAAAGGGAAAAAGTGAAGAAGGATAGGATCCTCCTCAAATTCCTCTTTCACCTCTATATTCAACTCCTTCTTCCCCTTCCTCTTCAACTTCAAGTTCTAAATCCACTACAAAGAAATATGTCCATAAACATAAGAATGAAATTCCTTTATTAAAACTTGATGTTAAATTTGAATTACCCATGTATGATGGTGAAGTTAATGCAGAGAGACTTGATAATTGGGTCAGATAGATGGAGATTTATTGTAGTGTGAAACAAATCAAAGATGAGGCCACTCGAATCAAGTTGACATCGCTTAGACTTACAGGCACAACACTTATCTGGTGGAAAAGGAAGTTGCAAAATAGCATGCAACAAGTGGGTAATGTATTTCCATCATGGAAAGTTTTTATTTCTACACTTAGAAAACAATTCTATCCTTTGGGTTATAAAGAGAAATATTTAATTGAATGGAAATCTCTTATACTAAGAAAATGAAAAAAAGTGAAAGATTACACAGATGGCTTTCATAAAATGGAATTGATGTTAGATATTCCTTTACATACCCAAGAAAATCTTATGAAGTATATAGGAGGTTTACCTGCACATATTTGAAATATTGTATTCATGTTTGGACCTACTAATCTTGATGAGGTTTATGTTCAAGTGACATAAATTGAAGTAGGGAAAACATGGGTTGGTGTATCAAGGAATCGTCTTCAAGGAAATAGGACAAAAGGAAATGGAATGGCATGAAGGCAAATTCAGTGGAAAGAAAGGAAGAAAATCCCTCTTGCAAGCATTGGAAGAAAGAGGGGCATGATGAGGACCATTGTTGGAAAGTGCATCTAGAGAAGAGATTGAAGTGGTTCAAGAAAAAGAAAGGGAGGCAAACAGTTGCAACAACACTAGCAACAGACTTGGGATCAGATTCAAGTGATTAATATAAAGTCTCATTGGTTGGTATGATAGGTAAAATTGGTGAAGGATTTGATTGTAGAAGTAAATTGTTTCACATAAGGGTCATCATGAGGTAAACTAAGGTAGACACATTGATAGATAGTGGATCTAAATCTAACTTGACTTATGAGGAAGTGGTTAACAAATTGGGATTAAAAACAAAGATGCATCATAAGCCTTACACACTTAAATGGATAAGCAACAATCATCAATTGCACATAACAAAACAATGCACATTAAAGTTGGAAATTTAATCTAAGTTTGTGGATGAGGTAACATGTGATGTGGCTCCACTAAGTGAATGTGGAATGGTCTTAGGAAGTCCTTACTTGTATGATCACAAAGAAATCTTCTATAGGGAAAATAATCAATATCATTTAACCAAAGTAGGTCAAGAATATGTTGTTCATGCTCATCATTTGAAGGTAAATAAATATATTCAAACTATAGTTGTTTCAAATCAAGTAATCGATCTTAAGAAAGAACAAGAGATGATTGTAGAATGGAAAATCAGTCACAATTTGCTTCAAGATAAGATAATGTTGTGCAAGTATTACAAACATATCAGCTCATTTGCAATCATATTTTTGATGCTATCATTAGTAATGTTGTCTACATGGATGATAGTGTCTTCAGTAAGATGTGACAGGATACAAATGGCTAACAATATGTTGTCTGTTATCATGATTGTCTTACAATTGATCTTGATCAGACATGTGCACAGGATATAATTTAAAGACATGGAACAAGTTAGGTGGCTTATCCCAATCATATTGATGTCTGGTTAGTAACCTTTTCGGGACAAAAAGGTATTTAGTGGGGAGGTTTGATCTAGAATTGGATCTAGGAGCTTGATGGGGCTCAGAAAGGCCTAAAATGCAAAGTTCTCAGAATGGCTTCAAAACAAATGTGTGAGTAGGCCTCGATGTTACGAACCCAATGCAACTTGAGTGGGATCAGATGGACGTCATATGCTCCAGATATCGTGATCTGTTCATTTGGTCAAACATGCAAAAAAAAGATGTTGACTGTGAAGTCCATACAGTGTCATGTGGCAGCTGACAATACAGGTCGTATGACCATACACATGATGTGGTAGGGTACATGGCACTGATGTGGCAGAGTATATGGCATTGACATGGATAGAGGCTGATTGAGCAGTTGATGTGATAGGTGGAACTATCAGGGAGTGAGATGCGTCACCACTGCAAGGGTGACACGTGGCACATATGTACTGATGATGTGGTAGGTAAATTAGCTGGTGATAGGGAAGACAACTAGACCAATGAGCACTTGACACATGGCATCAAAATTATTTTGAATGATAAGGTGCCACATGGCTCAGACATGGGCTTCCACGTGGCACCCATTCATTGGTTGATGTGTTGCAAAAATTTCGAACTCCACAAGATTTGATCATGCGACCTCCCTTCAGGCCAAAGAACTTGGCAGGGCTAGGCTAGCCAGCCTACCCTCACATTAGGTCTTAATATATATTGACATGACTTGTATTTATGTTGGCATGGTGGTTCAAATGGGCGAGGTAAGGGCTGGGGTTATCCCCATCCCTCAACACAATTATATAACCTAACCATATTCCATATGACCTTACCTCCGTTGTTGGCGTGCACTCATACCTTCGCCCTTGGTTTTGATACCTCTACCATATGACTCGAGCTCATCACAACTAGCGCATGGTGGTTAAAGGGTTAGCCCCGATCGTTCAGTCTAGCCCACTGACCAGGGGCTTAGCCCTAGGATAAACCTTCGTGGGGCTTAAACCATAATAGCATGTGGATATTTGACACATGGCCATATGGCCTTCACATAAAACCAGGAGGCAAACAATTTGGGGCCAATGCACCCAGTATTAGCACCTAGCCACATGGTGAGCACCAATACAACTAGAGGAAAGGTGGAAAAAGGGGTTGCGCCTTATTTGTTTTCTATATATGGGTTTTTACTATATAATAGTTACTTTATTGGTATTATTCAACCTTTTTTAGAGATTTTGGTCATTTTTGGGGGATATTGGGAACTTTTTGAGGCCAGATCTTGGGGGGAAGTTGGGAGATGATTACCAAATTCAGATATATATAAGTCAGGGCTTATTGAATCCAAGGAGGAGGTTAATAATAAGTTTATGTTCAATATTTGTTAAGCCAAATCCATTTTTATGTAGGGAAGCTATTGAGGAGCACACCTTTGCGGGCCATTTATGGGAGCTCTGGTCATCCGTTTTCAGTGTCGTCCATTTTGTTGGGTTCTAGAGATATGGTAGAACAAGGCTAGATCAATTTGTAACCTTTTTGGTTGGGCCCTAGTAAGCTGGGACAAGATCTGCATGCCTAAAAGTCAAGGGGGTCTTGGCCTACGCGACCCAGGAAAGCTCAATCAAGTCATGGGAGCCAAAATCTGGTGGCGCTGGCTAAAAGCCCCCGTGGCGGCTTGGGCAAAAATATGGAGACACAAGTACGCCCCTTCAACTCCGGATAATCAGCTCATCAGACACAACACCAGAATCCCAGGATCCAACATCTGGAACACTGCTTGGCAACACCAAACCCTGGTGCAGAACCATGCCTTCTGGGAGCTCAAAAATGGGGAGAGCGCCATGTTCTGGCAAG
>JZKD02S1657462.1:144184-155867 GCA_000966675.3 Picea glauca
ATGGACGACCACGCCTTCCGCTTAGCCAGAATGGACCAGCGTCTCGACATGCTCTTCGCAGCTTACTCCAGGAGCACCCCGAAGAGACAATGTCCTACGTGTGCTCAAGCATACTTGCTCCCGGCAGGCTGGCGACAAAGGAATTATGGAACTACTGGTTAGAATTACTCTTGCTGTTTTAAGTTAAGTTTGTTTAGTTTTGCCACTCTAGTTTTCCTATGGTTCACGTCTCAAACCTTCATAATTTTACAGCCCTGGTTTCCCTCGGGCAGGGCAATCTTCTGTATAACGTGTCACAAAGACAGATTGTCCAACTGCCCTGGTTTCCTGATCAGGCAGGACAGTTGGCAGTCAAGATGACTTCTGTATTCACTTTTTTGGTAATATAACAGGATCTACTCTTTTTACTTAAAAAAAAAAAAAAAAATTGTAACCTTTTTGGCACTATTGTGATGTACCTTTAAATCTTTTAACATAAATAAGAAAGCCTCACCCACTGAGACAAAGGTCCAGAGACGTAGGCGAGATTGCCGAACATTGTTATCACATTGGTGTTTATGGTTTTTTTTCTTCTTGATTTATTTCATATATGTATATGTATATATGTCTGTCATGTTTCATTCCTAATTCTTCCTATTTGATTGAGCTTCCTAAATGGTTAATTAACACATGCTAAATAACTCAACCATTGTCATTTAAAAGATCTTTTCAGATCAAGTCGTATCATAGCTAGTTGACGTTTGGATCTGAGTTTGCATGTTAACCAGGGAAAAGCTACATCGTGGTAAAGGTGATCTTGTTGAAGAGAATCAATCGATTGGATTGAGAAAGAGAAATTCTCAAATTGAGAAGATGGCATCAGAAGAGGGACTTTCTCAGGATGAGAAAGTGTTTCGAAAAACTTTCTTCGCCATGTCAGAGATGATGAAGGTTTTGTATGAGGATTACCTGGAATGAAAGAGACCAAATATGGGTGACTCTTCAAAGGGAAAAATTGAAGAAGGAGAGAATCATCCTCAAATTACTCCTTCACCTCCATCTTCACCTCCTTCCTCTCCTTCCTCTTCAAGTTCAAGTTCTAAATCCACTGCAAAGAAACATGTCCATAAACATAAGAATGAAATTCCTTTATTAAAACTTGATGTTAAATTCGAATTACCCATGTATGATGGTGAATTTAATGCAGAGAGACTTGAAAATTGGGTCAGGCAGATGGAGGTTTATTACAGTGTGCAACAAATCAAAGATGAGGCCACTCAAATCAAGTTGGGATTGCTTCGACTTTCATGCACAAAACTCACCTGGTGGCAAAGCAAGTTGCAAAATGGCACTCAACAAGTGGGTAATGTATTTCCATCATGGCAAGTTTTTATTTCTGAATTTAGAAAGCAATTTTATCCTTTGGGTTATATAGAGAAATATTTAATTGAATGGAAAGATCTTAAACTAAGAAAAGGACAAGCAGTGCAAGATTTCATAGATGGCTTTCGTAAAATGGCATTGATGTTAGATATTCCTTTACATACCCAAGAAACTCTTAATAAGTATATAGGATATTTACCTACACATATTCGAAATACTGTATTCATGTTTGGACCTATGAATCTTGATGAGATTTCTGTTCAAGCGACATACATTGAAGCAAGGAAAATAGGGGTTGGTGTATCAGGGGAATCGTCTTCAAGAAGGAAAATTCAGGGGAAAGAAAGGAAGAGAATCCCTCTTGCAAGCATTGCAAGAAAGAGGGGCATGATGAGGATCGTTGTTGGTAATTTCATCCCGAGAAGAGGTCAAAGTGGTTCAAGGAAAAGAAAGGGAGGAAAATAGTTGCAACAACAACACGACCAATAGACTTGGGATTGGATTCAGGTGATGAGTCTAAAGTCTCATTGGTTGGTATGACAGGTAAAATTGGTGAAGGATTTTATTGTAGAAGTAAATTGTTTCACATAAGGGTCATCATGAGGCCCACTCAGTTCAACACATTGATAGATAGTGGATCTCAATCTAACTTGATTTTTGAGGAATTGGTTAACAAATTGGGATTAAAAACAAAAATGCATCATAAGCCTTACACACTTAAATGGATAAGCAACAACCATCAATTGCACATAACAAAACAATGCACATTAAAGTTCACAATTTCATCTAAGTTTGTGGAAAAGAGGGTCAATCAAGAAACACACCAATATTTGTTTGAAATCAAGTAATCGATCTTAAGCAAGAGAAAGAGATGATTGTAGAATGGAAAATCAATCACAGTTTTCTTCAAGATAAGCTAATGTAGTGCAAGTATTACAAACATATCAACTCATTTGTAGTCATATTTTTTATGCTATCTTTAGAAATGTTTTCTACATGGATTATAGTGGCTTCAGCAAGATGTGATAGGGTACAAATGGATAACAATATGTCATCAGTTATCATGATTGTGTTATAGTTTATCTTGATGAGACAGGTGCAAATGATATAGTTTAAAGATAGGTAACAAGTCGGGTGGCCTATCCTGAGCTTGATGATTGGTCATTAACCTTTTGGGGACAAAAAGGTCTTTAGTGGGGAGGTGTGATCCAGAATTGGATCCAGGAGCTTGATGGGGCTCAGAAAGGCCTAAAAATAAAAGTTCTCAGAGTGTCTTCAAAATATATGTGTGCATAGGCCACAAAGTTATGAACCCAATGCAACTTGAATGGGCTCAAATGGACATTGTATGCTCTAGATATTGCGATCTGTTCATTTGACCAAATAGGAAAAAAAAAGATGTTGATTGTGCAGTCCATATGGTTTGTATAGTGCCACGTGGAAGATGACTGTATAGGTCGTATGACCATACAAATTATGTGGCAGGGTACATGGCACTGATGTGGCAGAGTACATGGCGTTGACGTGAATAGAGGATGACTAGGAAGTTGATGTGACAGGAGGACCTATTAGGGAGTGACATGTCTCACCACTACAAGGGTGACACGAGGCACATCCATATTGATGATGTGGTATGTACGACACGTGGCAGGTATATTAGTCAGTTACAGGGAAGATAGTTGAACCAGTGAGCACTTGACATGTGGCATTAAAATTAGGTGAATGATAAAGTGCCACATGGCCCATAAATGGGTTTCCACATGGCACCCATTCGTTGGTTGATGTGTTGCAAATATTTAGTACTCAACAGGATTTGATCGCATGACCTCCCTCCAGGCCAAAGGACTTGGTAGGGCCAGGCAAGCCAGCTCGCCCTCACATTAGGTCTTAACCTATATTGGCGCGGCTTGTATTTATGTTGGCATGGTGGTTTGAATGTGCAGAGTAAGGGCTGGGACTAGCCCCATCCCTCAACTCAATTATATCACCGGACCACCATATTCCATATAACCTTACCTCCGTTGTTGGTGCGTGCTCATTCCTCCACCCTCGGTTTCAATACCTCTACCATATGACTTGGGCTCATCACTGATGACACGTGGTTGTTAAGGGTTTAGCCTTGGTCAGTCAGGTTAGCCCACTAACCAGGGGCTTAACGCTGGGCTAAAACATTGGGGGGCTTAAACCATAATAGAACGTGGAGGTTTGACACATGACCATATGGCCTTCACATAATTCTAGGAGCCAAACAATCGGGGGCCAGCGTGCCCAGTATTAGCGCCTGGCCACATGGCGAGTGCCAATACAACTAGGGGAAAGTAGAAAAAAGGGCCTGCACCCTATTTATTTGCTATATAGTGGGTTTTACTATATAATAGTGATTTTATTGGTATTATTCAACAATATTTAGAGATTTTGGTCATTTTGGGGGGATATTGGGCCCTTTTTGAGTCCAGATCTTGGGGGGAAGTTGGGAGATGGTTACCAACTTCATATCTATATAAAAAAGGGATTCTTGAAGCCAAGGAGGAGGTTCATAACAGGTTTATGTTGAATATTTTCCAAGCCAAAGCCATTTTTATGCAGGGAAGCTATTGAGGAGTGCACTTTTGTAGGCCATTTCTTGGAGCTCCGGTCATCCATTTTCAGTGCTGTCAGTTTTGTTGGGTTTTAGAGATCTGGTAGAACAAGACCAGATCCATTTTTAACCTTTTTTTCACTTCTATGATGTACTTTTAAAGATTCTAAAAGAAATAATAAAGCCTCGCTCACTGAGACAAAGGCCCGGAGACGAAGGAGAGATTGTCGAACTATGTTATCACAATGGTGTTTATGGTTTTTTTTTCTTCTTTCTTTATTTCATATCTATATATGTATATATGGCTATCATGTTTCATTCCTAATTCTTCCTCTTTCATTGATCTTCCTAAATGGTTAATTAACACATGCTAAATAACTCAACCATTATCATTTAAAAGATCTTTTTGGATCAAGTGGTATCAGATCTAGTTGACGTTTGGATTTGAGTTTGCATGTTAACCAGGGAAAAGATACATCATGATAAAGGTGAGCTTGTTGAAGAGAATCCATTGATTGTATTGAGAAAGAGAACTTCTCAAAGTGAGAATATGGCATCGGAGGAGGGACTTTCTCAGGATGAGAAAGAGTTTCGAAAAAAATTCTTCACCATGTTGGAGAAGATGAAGGTTTTGTATGAGGATTACTTGGAAGTTTGGCTCAAGGAGGAAGCCAAATAAAGAGAATGACATTTCATAAATATAATGCTTCAACTATTGAAAGTATGGTCATTACAAGAATCATTGTCTTAAGCTTAGGAAAAGGAGGGAGAAACACGAAGCATCATTTGCCAAAGAAAAGGAACCTACAAAGAATACTAAGCAGGATGAAAGAGAATTCTCCTTCTAAAGGTAACAATACTCTTCTTATTTCTTGTACATATCTCATTTGTATCGTCTCTGTACATATATTGTATATCTATTCCTTGAAATATAATGTATTCCAAGAAGAACTATACCTATGGAAGAAGAACAAGATAAGGATTGATAAAATTAAATAATACACATGAAAGGATGAAATACACCGAATCAATCATGAATAGACTCAGAAGAAGGAAAGGCAGAAAGAAGTCAGAGAAAGACTTATAACGTTTTTGTAGAAGGCAACAAGACGAAAGAGTGGACTCTGTTAGATAGAGAGAGCCAATTATATATTGCAGAAGACAATAAGGATGAAGATGGAAGCATGGAATCTATCAGATAGAGGGAGCCGATTATATGCACTCATACATGAAGCAAGGATTAGGAGGGAGCTCATCCTATGATCCATTAAAGATGATGAAGTATCTATCCATGATAGCATCCATGAAAGACAATACATGTTCAGTTCAACCGCAGAAGAAGACTTCTTTGAAGAAAAGCCTCTAAGTATCCATGGTTTTCCATCCACATCCGTGATCCTATGATGAAATAAAGAAATGGAATCTTTAGGGAATGGAATATACTCCATGGACCCAAGAGCTAAACATGAGGAAGAACATGAAGATTCCAAGAAAGAAAGAGAAGCCAGAATAACTAGTCATTGTATCAAGAATCACAAGATTGTCAGCCTGATATACACTTAATAAAAGCAATCAAGCAGAGGAACTGAAAGTCGTGATGAAGAACAGTGTATGGAAGACTTATAAATGAAAGCATTGTGAGATATAGAACTAAAGGTTCTTCTAGATGAAGGGAGAATACTGTGATGATTACTTGTTCCAGTAAACTAGACATATCTCTACATGAGTCATTATATAATCCACAACATCCATGAGTTGGATTTCTACATCAGATGAATGCAAAGAATGTTCTTCGGAGAAATTGAATAAAGAGCGTATGAAGAGCAATCTCAAGACTTTGAGGCATACTAGAAAGAGACCCTTGTAAGCAGATAGAAGAATATAAATTGGTGGAGAACCTCTAGTGCACAACAAAAGCGTGGTGAATATTCCCTATAACATCAAGATGATTACTTAGTAGATCATATCTCATGATGACAGAAGAAGTGCCACATGGATATGTTCCAGTTTTCCAACAATGATATACTCTATTGTTCAGAGCTACATGAAGCCTTCACAGAAAATCAGTGTTCCAAACTAAAGTACATTTGAAATCAAGAATTAAATTATCCGTGATGAACTCCAGAAAGGAGAAAGTGGTTATCCAATACATATCTCCACAGATGAATAGATAAGCAAACATTTTGGTAAAGCTTCTATCCAAGATGAAAGAGTTTGCGTAGTCAAGATGGAAAAGGAATAGATGACTCCCAGGTTGGGAGGGAGCACTGAAAATATTATTGAGGACATTCATTTTCAATATTGAAAAATAGTCCACCTTGGAAAGATGCTTTCCTGTTCGGAAAGTGGATTGATATTTCTGACGAACAATGATTTCCCATTGTGGTTAACATGGGAAATGGTCCAAATTGTTGATGTATGATAGAAAATGACTTCCCATTGTGGTTAATATGGGGAGTGGTCTAGGGTAGTCTCTCTTCTTGAGGTTTACTCAAGAATACTGGCCCACCTCGCCGGACAACGATTTCTCATTGTGGTTAACATGAGGAATGGTATGTTTTGTAGGTTGATACAGGACAATCTTTTCCTCTTGTGGTTAACAGAGGAAATGGTCCATAAAGTCATTCCTTACAATTTATACATTCTCTCCAGGGTGCACTTTGATTAGTGTAGGAGGAATGGCCCAAGGTGGAGAATGGTCCAAGCTCAACAATCAGGGACATGCATTCCTTAGGGTTTATATAGTCTCTCTAGGGTTCACTTTGATTAGTGTAGGAGGAATGGCCCAGGGTGGGGAATGGTCCAGGATCAACAATTAGGGATAGACATTCCTTAGGGTTTATACATTCTCTCCAGGGTGCACTTTGATTAGTGTAGGAAGAATGGCCCAGGGTGGGGAATGGTTCAGGTTCAGAAGATAGGATAGTTATTCTTCCTTGCTTGAGAATAATGGTCCAGATATCTCATTGTTATATTCTGAGGGCAGATATTCTTTCAGATCTCACAGATGTGAGTGAAATATCAGCCCAGATGATTCAATTTATATCATACCATTGTTTCTATGCAGGTTGGCATTAGATGATTGTTATGAAGACTGTATGATAGTAGATGTATACTACTGTGGTGGATGTGTTCCACTATTTGTGACTATGCATTGCTGATCAAGTAATTGTGTGTTACTTGGTGTGGTATTGTACCACTGGATTGTAGTTATGTACTACTATGGATAGACACAGTTGTGTTCTATTTTGTTTTGATTGCCTTGAAGACTATCAAAAGATTATTGGAAATAATTATCATCTAGATGAATGACGAACACAAATTTTCTAGACAAAAAATGGTTCAGAACATTTACTCTTCTAGATTAGAAGAATGGCTCTTGTATCACTCTGTGGAGTGAGCATAATGTCCGATTACTTAGATAGAGTATGGTTTTGAGAGATGATGCAGCTGATGATGGTGACGGTGCTCATGATCTAGTCTATATAACTATGTTGATGCTACTGGGTGAATGGTATGTTTTGTGCTCAAGACCATTACCTGTAATACCTCCCTAGCTAGGAGGGAGTGTTGATATTATGGTAGTTGCGGGAGGTACTTACCTCCATGTGTAAACTTGACAAGGACATAATACTCAGGGAAGTAAGAAGAAACCCTAATGAGTTGGCTAATAACCCTAGAAGACTTGTCGACTCAAGAAGATAATTTATATTAGGTTATTAGCCTCCAAGAGAAGAAGTCGGCCAGAAATAATAATATATACTGAACATGCAGATACCCAGAATGAGAATTCAGCCCAGGTAGTTAGCCAGAATTAGTATAAATACAGGAGTCCAGTTCTCATTCTAGGAGGCAGTCTCAGAATTGTAGAGAAGCACTTGTGCACACTGCAGTTGCCCAGTTTCTGCACAGGTTTGGAGGACAGTTGTTGTTGCAGCTGCTACAGCTAGTAGTTACGCTTGGAATGTCTCTTTGATAGGGTTTGGACTATCTGATCATCTCTTTTTCATGTGTTATCCTTGGGGAAAGGTGTGCTACCCTTTGTTTGGCTATCTAGCCTAGGGTTTGCTTCCAAAGTGATTCTCTGTCAAGGTTAAGGTGCTCAGAGGGTGGCTTCGGCCTATGGTTGGGTGACAAGGGTATTGTCAATGGTAAAATGAGCACACATCTTTCATATTCTAACATCATAGTGGACTCTATAAAAGACCACTTCATACCCTACATCTCCCATATTGACTCATCGAAGAAGATGTATGATGCCCTAACAAACCTTTTCTCAGTAAGAAACATTGGACAAGTAATGAGTATGAAGAATGAGCTCCGTGACATGAATATGAATGATGATGACAACATAACCTCATACTTTGTGAGAATATCCCAGTTAAGTGATCAACTACAAGCTATTGAAGAGATCATTTCAAAAAAGGAATTGGTAAACATAGTACTCAATGGTCTTCCCAAGACATGGGATGCATTTGCCGCAAGCATAAACACAAGGAAGGAGTATCCTACATTTGAAGAACTTTGTAGTTGTTGTGCTCAAGAAGAATCAAGGATCAGTGCAAAAGAGAAACCCCAAAATAAGTACAATGATCAAGCCTTTACAACAAGATTCAATAATTTCAGGAACAAAAGGAAGTTTGGTTCAAGGAAGAATCCAAATCAAGAGAAAGACATGCCAGAAATACAATTCTTCAACTGTCAAAAGTATGGTCACTACAAGAATCATTTTCCTGAGCTAAATAAAGGGAAGGGGACACACGAAGAATCAGTTTCTGAAGAAAAGGAACCTACAAAGAAGACCAAGAGGGACAAAACATACTTCTTCTTCTAAAGACAAGGTAACAATACTCTTCTTAGTTCTTGTACATATCTTGTATATCTATCTCTCAGAATATAATATGTTCCAAGAAGAACTATACCTATGGAAGAACAAACAATATAAGGATTGCTATCATTATACAAGTCAGATAATACACATGAAAGGATAAAATACATCAAACAAATCACTTGGAGGATATTACAAGATAAGACGAAATCATAATCAATTTTGAGGAAACTTAGAAGATGCAAAGACAGAAAGAAGTCAGCAATCAAGAGGAAATTGGAGAAAGACTTATGACACTTGCAAAAGACAATAAGGATGCAGACGTTAGTGTGGAATCTGTTATATGGAGGGAGTCGATTATATATTTACAAAATAAAAACATACACTCATACATGAAGCAAGGATTATGAGGGAGATAATCCTATGATCCATTGAAGATGACGAAGTATATATCCATGGTAGCAGCCATGAAAGGCAGTACGTGATCATTTTGACCTTAGAAGAAGTCTTCTTCGAAGAGAGGCCTTAAAGTATCCCTAGTTGTCCATCCAAATCCCTGATCCTATGATGAAAGGAATAAGTGGAATCTATAGGGCATGGAATCTATAAGAAACTCCATGGACTCAAGAGATAAATAAAAACATGAGGAAGAACATGAAGATTCCAAGAAAGAAAGAGAAGCAAGAAGAACCAGTCAGTGTATCAAGGATCACAAGATTACTAGCCTAATATGAAATCACTAAAAGCAATCAAGCAGAGGAATTGAAAGTTGTGATGAAGAACAATGTATATATGCAATCATTGGAAGATCCATAATTAGAGGTTCTCCCAGATAGAGGGAGAAGACTATGATGATTATTTGTTCTGGTAAACCAGACATACCTCTACATGAGTCATTATATCATCCGCGATATCCATGGGTTGGAGTTATACATCAAATGAATGCAAAGACTGTTCTCCAGAGAAATTGAACAAAGAGCGTATGAAGAGAAACCTCAAGGCTTTGAGGTATACCATAAAGAGACCCTTGTATGCAGATGGAAGAAGAAAACTTATTGGAGAACCTCCAATGCACAAAAGAAGCGTGGTGAAGATTTTCTATAACAAAGATATTGTATCAAAATGATTTCTCAGAAGATCAGGATGATGGATTGTCAATCCATGACAAAGATCTCATGATAACAGAAGAAGTTCCACATGGATATGTTCCAGTTTGACCCTTGCCACGATGTTGTGAGATAGAAAAGAGAAATCCAACAATGATATAGTTTATTGATCAAAGCTATATGAAGCCTTCAGAGAAAACCAGTGTTCTAGACCGAAGTACATTTGAGATCAAGCATTACATTATCCATGATGAAGTCTAGAAAGGAGAAAGTGGTTCTCCAATATATATCTCCACAGATGAGTAGATAAGCAGACATTTTGGTAAAGCCTCTATCCAAGATGAAAGAGTTTATGTACTCAAGCTGGAGCTCATGGAGACAACTTCCTTATTTAAAAATGAAGAGATGACTCCCAGGTTGGGAGGGAGCACTGATGTGTTATTGACTTATGGACACTCATTTTTCAGTTCTAAATATGGTCCAGGATGAGTAATTCCTCTCCAGTTTGAAAAGAGGTTTGAGATTTCCAACGGATAGACATTTTCTAGTTCAGAAAATAGTCCATATCGAACGATCATTTTCGTAATGAAAATGATTCAATGGATTGTTGATGTACTATAGACAACGATTTCCCATTGTGGTTAACATGGGGAATGGTCTAGGGAAGTCTCTCTTCTTGAGGGTTACTCAAGAATACTGGTCCGCCTCACCGAACAATTATTCTTTCAAAGCTCATAGTTGTGAGTGGTTTTGAAGAATGGTCCATTTTGGAGGTTGGTGCAGGATAGTCATTTCCTTAGGAAATGGTCCGGACAATCATTCCTTAGGGTCGATTCATTCTCTCCAAGTTGCAATTTGTTTAGTGCCGGAGGAATGGCCTAGGGTGAGGAATGGTCTAGGTTCAACAATCAGGGATAGGAATTCCTTAGGGCATATTTATTCTTTCCAGGTTGCACTTTGTTTAGTGCCATAGGAATGACCCAGGGTGGGGAATGGTCCAGGCTCAGAAATCAAGACATTTATTCTTCCTTTCTCGAGAAGAATCGTCCAGATAGATCATCATTGATGTTTGACCTCCTGAGAGAAGATGCTCTTCCAAGATCTCACATATGTAAGTGGAAGAATGATCCAGGTGGATATCGGTGGCCACCCACCTTTTCCAAATGGCTCAAAATGGCTTTCTGGCAATTTTGGCAATTTACTATTTTTAGCAGGTTTTAACTTCCGGGGCCATTTTTTGGGCCTAAATGAAGGTTTTTCAATATTGAGGTTCTCAATGATAGCCGACGGCATGATTGAGCCCCCAAAATGAATCTCCTCGATGATACCTTTCCAATGAGCTATCACATGCCTAAAATGGAGATCATTTGCAAAAGTTACGACCCCAAGAATTTGATGTACTTACTTGCCCAAACGGGGCCCACATGGCTTTTGGTGCTTCATCTCCTAGGGTTAGGTTTTTAGATGTCTAGGACTTTTTGCATTCCCATATATTGTAAAAATTCCTTCCGAACCTCCTTGTAATCATCTTCTTGCGAATGCAAGTAGCCGTCACATCTCTTCCCAGAGATAAGCTACCACCATTCTAGCGAGTATTTCACTCTGTATTTTACAGTCTCTGTACATTTCTTTCATTAATAGAAATCGTGTATTACTGTATCTCTATGTTTACGGTTGCATCTTTGATATATTTTTGTTATATTACTGGATATACGCGATATCTCTGTGCATTTCTTTATTATATCTCCGCTCTCATTTCGTGCCAAAAATAATCTGGATCAGTGGTATCAGAGCAGGCTGCTCTTGATC
>JZKD02S1657462.1:156124-203431 GCA_000966675.3 Picea glauca
ACAGGAAAAGAAGGGTCACGGGAAGACAAAGAAGGACACCGGAAAATGGTGCGATTTCCACAAAATCCCCTGGCACAACATCGATGAATGTCGCTCAAAACATTCATTGGTGGCCGAGACCAAAGACAAGGAGTTGAACCCTGATTCAGAATCTGATTATGAAAATACTGGTAAAAGACAGATCATCGACGCAGACCCCACTGCTATTGTCGCGACCGCAACAATTCAACCAGAAGAACCAACAGATTCTGAAGAGGGGGAGCGCCTTTTTCATTCACAGATGTGGGTGAACAGGACCCCGTTGCATTTTTTTGTTGATAGCGGAAGCCAGAAGAACCTCATCTCAACAGAGGTCGTCAAACAGTTGGGATTGTCGACAACACCACACCTGCAACCATACAACATCGGGTGGCTTCGGCAAGGACAAGATCTTTGTGTCAACCAACAATGTCGATTTTCATACGGCATCCAACCCTTCAAGGATGAGGTATTATGTGATGTTTCCCCACTAGATGTCTGTGATGTTCTCTTGGGCCAGCCATATATGTGGAAATGCCATGCTATCTATGAGTCTCGACCCTGTACTGTCATTATTGCTCTGGGGTTTCACCTCTACAGGATACTAGATGTAGTTCCAACTACTGTTCCACCTAAACAGTGCCACAAGGTAGTATCTCATACTACAAAATTCATCTTCTCCACAATCTGTTCAAAAAGGGAACAAAAGGATACTGCAACCACTACAGCCTTGGCACAAGCACCTTCTATCCACCAGAAGCAGGTTGACGAAGTTGCAGCAAAGTGCAAAGATTCTTTCTTCACATCTCATGTATCTCGACTTGTTGAGCAGCCTCAACCGCAATAGGTTCGTGACAGATTTCCACAAACTGAGCAGTGCGACGTCTCCAGCAAGACAAGCAGCTCACCAAGATGCAGATTCAACAAATGCTTTTCCCTCTCCCCCAGGAAATCAATGCAATGGAGACCATTTATTCCTAAGGAGGGAGGATTGATCTAGGTGGATATCGATGGCCACCAACCTTTTCCAAATGGCTCAAAATGGCTTTCTGGCAATTTTTGGTAATTTACTATTTTTAACAGGTTTTAACTTCTGGGACCATTTTGAGGGCCTAAATGAATTTTTTTTCGAGATAGAGGTTCTCAATGATATTCAAAGGAATAATTGATCCCCCAAAATGAATCTCCTATATGATACCTTTCCAATGAGCTATCACACGCCTAAAATGGAGATCGTATGCAAAAGTTACGACCCCGGGAAGTTGATGTACTCACTTGCCCAAACGGGGCCCACATGGCTTTTGGCGCTTCATCTCCTAGGGTTAGGTTTTGGGATATCTAGGACTTTTGGCATTCCTTTCTATTGTAAAAAGGCCTTCCGAGCCTCCTTGTAATCATCTTCTTCTGAATGCGAGTAGCCGTCACATCTCTTCCCATAGATAAGCTGCCACCATTCTAGCGAGTCTTTCACTCTGTATTTTACAGTCTCTGTACATTTATTTCATTAATAGAAATCGTGTATTACTGTATCTCTATGTTTACGATTGCATCTATGATATATTTCTATTATATTACTGGATATACATGATATATCTGTGCATTTCTTTATTATATCTTCGCTCTCATTTCGTGCTGAAAATAATCTGGATCAAAGAATGGCCTAGATGATTCAGTTTATATCTTAACATTGTTTCTGTGTAGGTTGATATTAGATGATTGTTATGAAGACAATATGTCTCTAGATAGTAGATGTATACTATTGTGGTGAATGTGTTCCACTGTTTGTGACTATACGTCACTGATCAAGTACTTGTTTTATACTTGGTGTGGTAGTGTACCAATGGATTGTAGTTGTGTACTACTTTGGATAGACGCAGTTGTGTTCTATTGAATGATATTGTTATGATTTCCTTGAAGACTATCAATAGTGTTGAAAATGATTATCAGCTAGATGGATGATCAATGGATAGATATTTCCCAGACTGAAAATGGTTCAGGACATATGTCCATATTATAAGAATGTCTCTTGTGTCACTCTATGGTGTGAGTGACTTATCCAACGTCATGTCTAAATTACTTAGATGGAGTATGGTTTCGAGAGATGATGCAGCTGATGACACTGATAGTGATGATGGTGCTCATGATCTAGTCATGAGATAGTCTATAAAACTATGTTGATTCTACCAGGTAAATGGTATGTTTGTTCTCAAGACCATTACCTGTAATACCCCCCTAGCTAGGAGGGAGTGTTGATATTATGGTAGATGCGGGAGGTATTTACCTCCACGTGTAAGCCTAATCTGAATAGAATATTTTGGGAAGCAAGAAGAAACCCTAATGAGTTGGCAAATAACCCTAGAAGACAAGTTGGCTCAAGAGGATAATTTGTATTAGGTTATTAGCCTCCAAGAGAAGAAATCGGCCAGAAGAAATATTATATACTAATTAAATAGGTACCCAGAATGAGAAGTCGGCCCAGACAGTTAGCCAGAATTAGTATAAATATAGGAGGCCAGTATTCATTCTAGAAAGCATTCTCAAAATTGCAGAGCAACACTTGTGCACATTGCAATTGCTCAGTTTCTGCACAAGTTTGGAGGAGATTTGTCGTTGCAGCTGCTGCAACTAGCAGATTTTGGTTTTGACTTGGACTATCTCTTATTTATCATTTGGATTATCTGACCAGCTCTTGTTTGGTGCTCTATCCTTGGGGAAAGGTGCGCTACCCTTTTTTTGGATAGATAGCCTAGGGTTTTCTTCCAGAGTGATTCTCTGTCAAGGTTAACGTGCTGAGAGGGTGGATTTGGCCTATGGTTGGGTGACAATAGTGATATTGTCGATGGTATAATGAGAACATCCATTATATTCTAACAAGTGGATCTCAATCTAAATTGATTTTTGAGGAAGTTGTTAACAAATTGGGATTAAAAACAAAGATGCATCATAATCCTTACACACTTAAATGGATAAGAACCAATCATCAATTGCACATAACAAAGCAATGCACATTAAAGGTTGCAATTTCATATAAGTTTATGGACAAGTTAACATGTGATGTGGTGCCACTAAGTGAATGTGGAATGGTCTTCGACACTCCTTACTTGTATGATCACAAATCAATCTTCTACAGGGAAAATAATCAATATTATTTAACCAAAGCATGTCAAGAATATGGTGTTCATGCTCATCATTTAAAGGAAAATAAATCTCTTCAAACTATGGAACAATTAATAAAGGTATCTCAAGAAACAAACAAACCTATAATTGTTTCCAATCAGGTAATCGTTCTTAAGCAAGAACATGAGATGATTGTAGAATGGAAAATCAATCACAGTTTGCTTCAAGAAAAGATAATGTTGTGCAAGTAGTACAAACATATTAGCTCACAATATGTTGTTTGTTATCATGATTGTTGTACAGTTGATCTTGATGAGACAAGTGCACAGGACAAAGTTTAAAGATAGGGAACAAGTCGGGTGGCCTATCCAAAGCTTGATGACTGGTCAGTAACCTTTTGGAGACCAAAAGGTATTTAGTAGGGAGGTGTGATCCAAAATTGGATCCAAGAGCTTGATGGGGCTCAAAAAGGCCTAAAAATGAAAGTTCTAAGAATGGCTTCAAAACGGATGTGTACATAGGCCTCGATGTTATGAACCCAATGCAACATGAATGAGCTCAAACTAACGTCGTATTCTCCTTATATCATGATTTTCTCTTTGGCCAAACAGGAAAAAAAATATGTTGACTGTACAATCTGTATAGTGCCATGTGGCAACTGACTGTATAGTCTGTATTATTGTACAACTGATGTGGTAGGGTACGTGGCACTTACATGGCATAGTACGTGAAACTGACGTGGATAGAGGATGATTGGGTAGTTGATGTGATAGGTTGACCTATCAAGGAGTGACACGTGTCACCACTGCAAGGGTGACATGTGGCACATCCATACTTGTGATGTAGTAGATACGACACGTGGTAGGTACAATAGTCAATGATAGGGAAGACAACTGGACCAATGAGAACTTGACACATGGAATCGAAATTATGCGAATGAGAAGGTGCCATGTGGCCTAGACATGGGCTGCCACATGGCACCCATTAGTTGGTCGATGTGTTGCAAACATTTTGGACTCCACAAGATTTTATCACGTGACCTCCCATCAGGCCAAAGGACTTGGAAGGGTCGACATAGCCAACCCACCCTTTGATGCAAGAGCATCGCCAACTCATCAAGCGAGCCAGCACATCAAGCAGAGATCAGTTGGATAAACAAACCCAAATTTTTGAAGTTCTTTGGGATTGTAGCGCAAGTCTTTAATGAACCATTTATGAAGGCGCATTTGTATATTGTATTGGACCTTGAGCCTTTAAGATCTTGTCCTTAGTAGATAGGAGGCACTTAATAGATTCAATGCTGGTAGATAGGATGTTTAAGTCTAGATTTGATAGTTTAGGGTCTGAGAGGGAAACCAGATATAGACACCCTCATTGTACATTGTAACATTATTCTAGATTATCAAGCATTCAGGAGAAGAGAAGAGAAAGCAGAGAATACTGTATGAATAACACCCATGTACAGGCATTTGAATTAATAGAAGGAAGCTTTGATTCAAGCACATGGTTTGTGTTGTTTTCTCTGTATATTGTTGATGTGCTCATGAATGTTTGTTTCTTGTTATGCATTTTCTTTGTATATGTTGTGCATAGGATTTCATGTTTCAAACTAAAGTCTGAAAGGGAGAGAGAGTGAGGTTCAATTGTTTCTCTATCTGAGCCAGGAGATTCCTGCAAGGTGTGCATTTGAATTCATCCGCAAGGAGTGCATTGATGAAGGCTCAGTAGTTTAACTTTTGTTCTCATTCACCCAGAAGTGGAAGTGAGTTGTTGAAGCCGTGCAAAGGGGTGCGCAGGCTGAAGAGGAAGTCTCAGTCATAAATATGAGCAAAGGAGATTAAAGACTGTTGCTGCAGAAAGTGCGCAGAGTCGAAGGAGTTCAAACACTTGAAGTGTTTATAGGGTTTCGTAAGGAGTGTGTGCAAATTGCTCTGAAAGAATCATATTGGAAAAGCTCGGGAGGCTTAGCACCTTCATGGTATTGTTGAAAGAGAGCCCAGGAGGTTTGGTTCGAGGAAGGTTCGAGTAGGAGTTGCAAGCGCAGGCGTTGGAGAGCAAGTTCTGGGAAAGGACATTTAGCCTCCTCAAGAAATCCTCAAGGAGGAAGAATTGATGGTCAGGATTCGCTGAGGAAACTATGAAATCCCGTCAGCCGTTAGATCTCGGGGAAGTTGCACAGGGGTTAAGCCCGAAGGAGCAGAGGAAGAACCCAGAGGAGACATCAGGATATTAGCGTCATTGATTTTTCATAAGGTTGAGAATCGAGACCTTGAAAGTCCCGAAATCCCGAGAAAGGATCTCAATCGTTGATCTTGGCAGGACACGTGGTAGGAGATCTGGACGAGTCAGCATTTGGAGCATCGGGTTTTCCCAAAGGCAAGGAATTCTTGCATATAGGAATCGAGATCCGTGATTTCCCGATTGGATCAGAGCTGTCCAAACAGCAAGGACGCGTGGCAAGAGATCCTGGATAGTTCAGAGTTCGGGATATCGAGGTTTCCGGAGTCGTGAACCTCATGCATAACAAAATCGCGATCCACGATTTCCCGACATGGTCATAGTCATCGATCCGAGAGACACGTGTCCGAGGATCTGAAAGAGTTCGAGGTTCGATATTTCGAGATTCTTGGTGTCAAGAAACTCACGACGGGAAAAGTCGCGAAATCCAAAAATGCGACGGTCCCACCATGGTAACATTCTCGTGGAGGACAGGTGTCAAAGGGTCAACCCTGGTGGGGATTCGATGCCAGGTGGCATTAGAAATCAGAGAATCAGGAATTTCGAAGGCGTAAGTTCTACGCATTTCGATTCTGCGAAGTCCGAAACTTCGATAGGGGAAAGACTGTGGTCAGGTGGACCAGCAGGTCACATGCGAAAGAATTAGTCGGAGGGAGCTAAGAGTTGCAGAGTATCATCGCTGATCAGGAATCGGGGATCCATGAGGTAAGTGATATACGACCTCACAAGTGTCGATTTCCCGATCGGGAAAATTCCCGATAAGAGCAAAGAGAAACATTAAGGAACTTTTATCGTGTTTTAGGGATTGGGAGACCCGAATCTGGGAGTTAAGGCTCGCGAATACGTGAAGTCCGATTTCCAAATAGAACAAAGGGAGATCGTCAAGGGAGCCCTATGGGTGCTAGAAGAGTCCCAGTAAGGGATTTGAAGAAGCAATTTAGCTCTTTGGGCCTAGGGAAAAGAAGGTCCTGGTGAAGTGGACATGCCCTGGGTGGTGCGTTTTGTGTCACCCTTGCATTAGGTCTTAGCCTATATTGGTGTGACTTGTATTTATGTTGGCATGATGGTTCAAATGGGTGGATTAAGTGATGGGGATAGCCCCATCCTTCAGTGCAATTATATCACTGGACCATATTCCATATGACCATACCTTCATTGTTGTCACATGCTCATACCTCCACCCTCAGTTATGATACCTCTACTATATGACTCAGGCTCATCATAGCTGGTGTGTGGTGGTTAAGGGGTTAGCCCCGATCAGTCGGAATAGCCTGCCGATCAGGGGCTTAACCCTGGGCTAAACCATTGAGGGGCTTAAACCATAATAGCACGTGCAGGTTTGACACATGACCATATGTCCTTCACATAAAACCAGGAGCCAAAAAATTGGGGGCCAACATGCCCAATATTAGCACCTAGCCACATGGTGAGAAACAATACAAATACTTTACTCAATACTTTAGAGTCTCTGGCATTTACTTTACGAATACATGGTGGCCACATGGTGAGCACCATTTGGATTTCTCTCTTGATTTGGAATTTACTTCAATATAAAGTATTGATTTTGATGATATTGTTGGAGCTTTACTGTCTGAGGAAACAAGGAAGAAATTCAATCTAGAAACCTCTACATCTGATTTGATGATGGTCAGAGGAAGACCTATAGAAAGAGTACATGGTCAGAGGGATTTCTATCGGTCAAATTTGAAGGGAAAGAAGAGAAAACTTAAGTGTTGGTTTTGTGGAAAATCTGGACACCTAAAGAAGGATTGTTGGAAGAGACAACAAGCCTCCAAAGAAGACCCTCCAAAAGAGACGAAGGAAGCAAATGCAACCGAAACAGGTTCAACAACAGGATCAAGTATGACTAATGAAGTTTTATCAATTAGTATTGGTTCATGTCATGATCAACAATGGTTATTAGATTTAGGTGCTTCAAACCACATATGTCTTCATAGAAACCCTTTTATTACTTGCTAGTCTATAGATGATGGAATTGTTTACATGGGAAATGATATCTTGTGTAAAGTTGTGGGAATTGGTAGCATTCAAATTAAGATGTTTGATGGAACTGTTAAAATACTAACTGATGTGAGACATGTACCTGCGCTTAGGCAGAACCTAATTTATTTGGGAGTCTTAGACACTGGAGGATATACGAGTATTTTTCAAGGTGGATTTATGAAGGTCTACAAAGGAATCCTATTGGTTATGAAAGCGAAGAAGGTTGGTAACCTATTTCTGTTAGAAGGAAGAAGTAAGTCAGATCATGCAACAATGATATCTAAAAATGACAGTGATTTTGTTCGACTATGGCATCAACAGTTGGGCCATATGAGTCAACAAGGATTGAAGGTATTATCTGATCGCAAGTTAATTCCTTGTCTAAATTATTTAAAGTTAGATTTCTGCAAGCATTGTATTTATGGAAAACATAATAGGTAGAGATTTAAAACCGAAATACACACCAGTGAAGGAATCCTTGATTATATCCATTCTGATGTTTGGGGACCATCCCCTGCTATTTCATATGGAGGATCGTCATATTTTGTAACTTTTATAGATGATTTCTCTAGAAAGGTTTGGGTCTATATGTTGAAAAGTAAGGTTGATGTATTTACATTTTTCAAGCAGTTTAGAGCTTTAGTGGAAAAGAGCATTGGTAGATCCATTGAATGTTTAAGAACTAATAATGGTGGTGAATTTACGTCAATGGAATTTGAGAACTATTGCAACGAGTTTGGGATTGATAGGCATAAAACCACTTTCTATACTCCTCAGCAGAATGGAGTTGTTGAACGCATGAACATGACTACTCTAGAACGAGCAAGGAGTATGCTAAGAAATGCCAACTTGCAACAAGAACTGTGGGCAAAAGAAATAAATACAGCTTGTTATCTGGTTAATCGATCACCACAACAACAATAGAATGCAATATTCTTGAAGAGGTATGGAAAGGTCACCCTTGTAATTATTCTAATCTTAAATTTTTTGGTTGTGAAGCCTACACTTTAATTTTGAAACATCAGTGTTCTAAATTAGATCCAAAATAAAAAAAGGATTATCTTTGTTGGATATGGTGATGGTATTAAGGGGTACGTGTCGTGGGATCCTACTTCCCACAAGATCACCATTAACAAAGATGCAATATTTGATTAATCGTCTCTCATAAAATCAAATGTAGATGTTCAAATGAAATAGGAAGAAGTACCTAAGTATCAATACATTCAATTTGAAACCAGTTCAAATGCAGATGAAAGTGAACATGAACAAGTTTATGAAGACGTTCATGAAAAGTTTCCTACATAGGAAGACATGGTTGATGATAACAATCAACATAATGTGGATGAGTCACAAACTTCCCTAAGGATGTCTACGTGGGTCGGAAATCCTCCAAGAAGGTATGATGATTTTGTTTCGTCAGTTTCTTTAAGTACTAATGATGATGAACCTTCATGCTATCAGGAAGCTATGAAGGGTTCTAACAGTGATAAATGGAAAGAAGCAATGAAGGATGAAATGAAGGCATTAGAGAGGAATGCCACATGGGACCTAGTAGAACTTCCAAGAGACAGGAAAACTGTAGGTTGCAAGTGGGTCTACAAGTTGTAGAAGGGTGTTGATGATAAGGTGGAAAGGTACAAAGCAAGGTTGGTTGCGAAATGGTATTCTCAGAAAGAAGGTATTGACTTTCATGAGATTTTTTCACCAGTTATTAAGTCTATTTCAATTCAAATTGTGTTAGAATTAGTTGCATTACTTGATTTGGAGTTGGAGCAGCTAGATGTTAAGACTTCTTTCTTACATGGAGATTTGGATGAGGAAATTTACATGGAACAACCTGAAGGGTTCGTTTAGAATCACAACAAAAAAATTGTTTGCAAGCTCAAGAAATCATTGTATGGTATGAGGCAGTTGTCCAAGCAATGGTACAAGAAATTTGACTCTTTCATGGTGAGACAAAATTATACAAGGACTCAGTATGATCATTGTGTCTAGTTTAAGAAATTGAATAATGGCATATTCATTATCTTAGTATTGTATGTTGACGATATGCTTTTAGCTAGAAAAATCATAACTGAGATCAACAGGTTAAAGGATCACATGCCTAGGATGTTTGATATGAAATATCTAGGAGTAGCAAGGCAGATTTTAGGCATGGATATATTCAGAGACAGGAGGAATGGTAAGATTTGGTTGTCACAACAGAAGTATGTTGAGAAGATACTTTTGAGGTTTGGAATGAACAATGTGAAACCAGTTTCAGTCCCTTTGGCTTCCCATTTTAAGTTTTCTTCAATTTTATGTCCTAGTACAAAAGAAGAAAAGGAATATATCTCTCAAATACCATATGCTAATGCAGTAGGAAGTCTAATCTATGCCATGGTTAGTACAAGGCCAGACATTTCACATGCAGTTGGGGTTGTCAGCAGGTATATGGAAAATACAGGTAAAGAGCACTGGGAAACAGTGAAATGGGTGTTTCAGTCTCTGAGGGGCACAAGTGATTACTATATCACCTATAACAATGGTCGTGATTTAGTCTGTGGACATGTTGATTCTGATTTTGCAGGTGATTTGGACAAGATAAGGTAGACTTCAGGGCATGTTTTTACTCTTACAGGTGGATCTATTAGTTGGATGTCAAAGATAAAACAATTTATTGATATATTGTTTGATCCACATCCAAAACTAGCGCCCACTAATACTTATTAAGCATTGTTCGATCCACATAAATAAATATCTCTCTATGCCCGCTTAGAGAAATGGAGATCTTGTTCGTCACGTAAGGAAAGTTCTTCGAGAATTTTTAGCGTAACGTCTTGATGTAGGATTTAAGGAATGGGTAGCATAACATATTGATACATGAGTTTAATAAATGATTAGTGGAGCGTATTGATGCAGGAGTTATATTTTTCTATCCCCCTTTTCTACACTATTTGGATGGGACAAAGAGCACTTTCGGAGACATTTTTGGTTTCTTTCCTGGGGGTGCTAAATCGCCCGTAGAAGGAGGCCGACGGTTCTTAAGGGAAAGAATAGACTTTCACATCATGGAAAGTGGCCTTAAAATGGGCTCTCTCTCAGCAGAGCTCGGGACATAGAATTTTTTCCATTAAAATGGGCTCTCTCTCAGCAGAGCTCGGGACATATAATGTAATGCATAACGATTTGGGTCTTTTCACACCATCAAACAACACGATACTACACCACATATAACCTCATTTCTTTGCCTTCAACCTTTGGTTGTAAAATAAATGTTTGAGGTATATATTCTTGTCTTCGCTATAATGGGTTCGAAGAGCACGAGCCATATTCTGAATTTCTTTCTCTGAGGGGAATAATCCAGACCCCTCTACTTTAGGGCGATATTTCCATATAAAGAAATGTTTAGGTTTCTTTTCGACACGAGAAAGATGGTATAAACATAAAGAAAAAATCTCCTATCTTAATAGTTGTGAAAGTTCTGAAGATGGTATGATCCAACCTATCAAAGAAGGCTACCACATAAGTAGAGAGAAAGTGGTCTATAGGGCCCCATCTCGATAAGGTGAATAGCGCAGTTCGCGTGCCTCTTTCCGGTATAAATCCACGGGAAAAATCAAGAATTTCTTTACAAAGTACATTCAAAACTGTTGATAGAGCCTTTATTAGAAGGCGGATGAGGTTGTGTAATAGGTCGAAACTTCCCCAGTTTCCTAAGTTTGGGAATCCAGGTTCTAAGCATGCGTTTAAACTGGAATGATGAAGTTCCCAAGGAATTGATGATATCTTCGAGTTCTAGCTTACTAAGATGTGTGGGATAACTTTTTTTTATTGGTGCATTATCTTTTCCACCGGTAGAATTAGAGTGTTCCAATTCTTTATTACCTAGATAGACTAGGTGATCTATTACGTAAGGTAATATGTCTTTACTAGGTACAATGCCATTGAAACTGCCATGGAAACTTCGTAGTCTTCCTTTTTTAGGAAGGTTCAAGAAAATAGGAAAGAAGATCATCTTGATTTTCTGTATCCCGTGGACTAATGTTTGAAATCCAGTCTTAGTGGGATTTTCCTAAGGTGATACCAATGGGGCGTCTGCCTAACCTAACCATTGACTTTGTCCTACCAAGATTCTCTTCCATGGGAGAAGAGAGTACCCAGAGAGAATCAACGCACCATGGTTGGGATTGGGAATTATACCAATAGTGGCTTGGCATCAACGATCTATGAGTTTTTCAACACCTGCTGGATTACATTCAATATGATGTACCCACATTTCTATACATATATCGGCTGATGGTATGCTTCTATTCTGGAATTCCAAAGTCTTGATTTTTCTCTCTCAAGTCAATGTTTCATGAGATGAACTAGGGATTGGGGGACACTTTTCGAGTGAAAACCCTTCCTATCCCATCAATTCTCCCACCACCCACTGATCAAAATGTGAAGTGTCGCATAAGAAAGATAAATAACCCATCTTTATTTTTTGGAAAGCATCTTACGATTGGAGGCGGTCACCCCACTCTATGACGTATTCGTGGGGAGGCACAGTGTAGGAAGATCTGAGACTCCTTAGCTGCTCCGCAACAAGAATCGAAATATCTATCAACAAGTTTTCAAAATCGAACCAAACTTCCTGCCACATCGACCACCACGATGTTTTATAGGGCCCCATAAATTGACTAGAAACAAGGGATGGAAATAAAAATCAAACAAGAATGAAAGATGAGGATAATGAATGGAATGATGCCAGCTAATGACAACATTCATGGATAGATTCCTAATGAGTTCTTATATATCATACTAGAATGAGAAATAGTCTATTTGGAGGCCAAATAAGGAAAGAGGATGAAGAGTGCTAGAGAAATAAGAAGAGGTGTGCCAGAGTGCACCAGTGACGAAGAAAAAGCATCAGGAAGATGGAACACCATAAACCAAACCAAACATGACCTAGGTACCTAGGAATGCAAAGCCACACTTAGAGGAAATAACGCAATACAAGATCCAAGGGATGGATTCGGTGAAAAAAGGGGGTCGAGAACATGTATGAGAGGGGAGGGGAGGGGAAGGGGGCATCGGCTCTAGAACGATCAGTAGAAACAGACCATAAATAGATATAGTCCAAAAGCACAGCCCATGATGAAAGCTATTTGGGTCCAACTTTTATTAATTGGATTGAAGGTTTTGGGGTGAGGTGGTGGTGTATGGTGGTTGTTAGGAGATATGATGTGGCTATCAATGAGGTCGACCTCATTCGCAAGATATGTAGGGGATGATGTTAGATCAAATATTTTTTTTTTCCTTTTGTCTCAGGACGAGTAAAATCTATGACTGTTTAGGTCACCCAACAAACCAATTTCTCTAATGGTCCCTCGTCATAGAGTGTACCCAGTGGTCTGGCTGAGACAGACGAATTACTACCCCACCCGAAAAGTAAGAGCTTAACTATTTTAGTTCCTTCCACTCTATAAATACCACTTTTGAAGGGGCCATTCATCTTGCCCTTATGCTTCACATGGCATGAATGGGTCAACAAATTGTTGATATTATGGTAGTTGCGGGAGGTATTTACCTCCACATGTGAACCTGATGAGAATAGAAGACTCCGGGAAGCAAGAGAAACCCTAATGAGTTGGCTAATAACCCTAGAAGTCTTTTCGGCTCAAGAAGATAATTTATATTAGGTTATTAGCCTCCAAGAGAAGAAGTAAACCATAAATAATAATAATATATTGAACAGACACATATCCAGAAGGAGAAGTCGGCCCTAGAAAATCTGGTAGAACCAGTATAAATACAAGGCGCCAGTTCTCATTTGACACATCTCAGAATTGCAGACAACAACTAGTGCACATTGCGATTCCCAGTTTGGTGTGCACGTGTGGAGGAGAGCTGCAAGTGCAACTACTGTAGCTAGCAATTTCAGTGTTGTCTTGGACTATCTCTTGGATAGGGTTTGGACTATCTGATCATCTTTTTGTGATGCGCTATCCTTGGGGAAAGGTGCACTACCCTTTGTTTGGCTATCTAGCCTAGGGTTTGCTTCCAAAGAAATTCTCAGTAAAGGTTAAGGTGCTCAGAGGGTGGCTTCAACTATGGTTGGGTGAAGAGGGTATCGTTAATGGTAAAACGAGCACACCATCTTATATATTCTAATAGGTTATGAGCCCACGCCTCCCACATTCAGTCTAAACGCTGGAAGGAAACATAGCCACTAGGATATTGAGCTTGTTGAGGAACTATCGCTAGGGTTACTAGTAGAGGAAACTCCCAAGACATTGCCACTAGGGTTACTAGTAGGAGCAGTTGTAGAAACCCTAAACTTCTTGTTGAAGCACCTTAAGTGAAGAGATTGACCTAATCTCTAGACAGATCAGTGCACCCTAGCCTAACGCATCTCCTGATACTCTCAACAAGCCAAGACGTGAAGTTTGAATTTATGGTCAAATCTAGGGTTTGACCAAGTCAAGCAGCCATGACTAACTCTATGAAGTCTGAGAACAGGTTAGATGGAGCCTCTAACTTCAGAGCATGGAAGACAAGGATTGACCTCATCCTTTCCAAGAATAAAGTACTAGATATCGTGAAAGGAAAGTTTGTGAAGCTAGAGTTTGAAGAAGGAGAAGAGAAGGAACCGTAGAACATTGCAGCTATGGAGAAGTTCAAAGATGTTGACATCAATGCCATGAGTATCATAGTGGATTCCATAAAAGACCACTTGATACCCTACATCTCCCATCTTGACTCATCAAAGAAGATGAACAATGCCCTAACAAATCTCTTCTCAGTCAAAAACATTGGACAAGTTATGAGTCTCAAGAATGAGCTCCGTGACATGAAGATGAATGATGACAACAGCATATCATCATACTTTCTAAGGATCTCCCAATTAAGAGATCAACTACAATCTATTGAAGAGATCTCTTCAGAGAATGAATTGGTGAACATAGTACTCAATGGTCTTCCCAAGACATGGGATGCATTTTCCACAAGCATGAACACAAGGAAGGAGTACCCGACATTTGAAGAACTTTGGACTTGCTGTGCATGATGATCAAGCCTTTACAACAAGATTCAAGAACTTTAGGAACAAAAGGAATTTTGGTTCAAAGAGGAAGCCAAATAAAGAGAAAGACATATCAAAAGTACAATGCTTCAACTATCAAAAGTACAATCACTACAAGAATGAGTGTCCCGAGCTAAATAAAAGGAAGGAGAAACACGAAGCATCGATTGTTGAAGAAAAGGAACCTACAAAGAAGACTAAGCAATATGGAAGAGACTTCTTATTCTAAAAGGTAACAACACTCCTCTTATTTCTTGTACATATCTTGTTTGCATCGTCTCTGTACATATCTTGTATATCTATCTCTTGGAAGATAATGTGTTCCAAGAAGAACTATACCTATGGAAGAACAAAGAATATAGAAATGAATATCATTAGATAATACACATGAAAAGATGAGATACAAATCATGTGGAAGCCATTAAGCCGAATCAATCATGAAGAGACTCAATAGAAGAAAAGATAGAAAGAAGTCAGTAATTGAGAGGAAATTGGAAAAATACTTATGACGTTTTATAAAAGACAACAAGACAAAAGCATGGACTCTGTTATACCAGAGAGCCAATTATATATTGCAGAAGAAAATAAGGATGCAGATGGAAGCATGGACTCCATTAGATGGAGGAAGTTGATCATATGCACTCTTACATGAAGCAAGGATTAGTAGGGAGCTAATCCTATGACCCATTGAATATGATGAAGTATATATATCCATGGTAGCAGTCACAAAAGACAGTATGTGTTCAGTTCAACTACAGAAGAAAACTTCTTCGAAGATAATCCTTAAAGTATTTATGGTTGTCCATCCAGATCCATGATCCTATGATAAAAAGAAGAAGTGGAATCTCTAGGGCATGGAATCTATAAGAAACTCCATGAACCCAAGAGCTAAAGAAAAACATGAAGAAGAACGTAAGGATTCCAAGAAAGAAAGAGGAACTAGAACAACCAGTCATTGTATCAAGAATCACAAGATTACCAACCTGATATGAACTCACTAAAAGAAATCAAGCAGAAGAACTGAAATTCGTGATGAAGAACGATGTATCGAATACTTATGAATGAAAGCATTGCGAGATCCAAAACCAAAGGTTCTCCTAGATGGACTGAGAAGACTATGATGATTACCTATTCTAGTAAACTAGACCTATCTCTACATAAGTCATTATATCATCCTTGACATCCATGAGTCAGAATTCTACATCAGATGAATGAAAAGAATGTTCTCCAGAGAAATTGAATAAAGAGAGTATGAAGAACAATCTCAAGACTTTGAGGCATACCAGAAAGAGACTCCTGTATGCAGATAGAAGAAGATAACTTGGTGGAAAATATCCAATGCACAGTAGAAGCGTGGTGAAGATTTCCTATAAACATCAAGATGACTATTCAGTAGATCAGATCTCATGATGATAGAAGAAGTGCCACATGGATATGTTCCAGTTTTCCAACTTTGATCTACTCTATTGTTCAGATCTACATGAATCCTTCACAGTGTTCCAGACTAAAGTACATTTGAAATCAAGCACTACATTATCCATGATGAAGTACCAAAAATGAGAAAATGATTCTCCAATACATATCCCCACAGATGAGTAGAAAAGTAGACATTTTGGTAAAGCTTCTATCCAAGATGAAAGAGTTTGTGTAGTCAAGATAGAAACAACTTCCTTCTTACTAGAAAAGGAAGAAATGACTCTCCAAGTTAGGAGGGAGAACTGAAAACATTATTGAAGACATTCATCTTTAAAATTGAAAAGTAGTCCATCTTGGACAGATGCTTTCATGTTTGGAAAGTGGATTGAGATTTCTAACGGACAGTGACTTCCCATTGTGGTTAACATGGGAGGTAGTCTGATTGCTGATGTATCATAGAAAATGACTTCCCATTGTGGTTAACATGGGAGGTAGTCTGATTGTTGATGTATCATAGAAAATGACTTCCCATTGTGGTTAACATGGGGAGTGGTCTAGGGAAGTCTCTCTTCTTGAGGGTTACTCAAGAAGACTCTCCCGCCTCATCGGACAACGATTTCTCATTGTGGATAACATGAGGAATGGTCCATTTTGGAGGTTGATGCAAGACGGTCTTTTCCTCTTATGGTTAATGGAGGAAATGGTTTAGATAGTCATTCCTTAGGGTTTATATATTCTCTCCAGGGTGCACTTTGATTAGTGTAGGAGGAATGGCCCAGGGTGGGGAATGGTCCAGGATCAACAATCAGGGATAGAAATTCCTTAGGGTTATACATTCTCTCTAGGGCACACTTTGATTAGTGTAGAAGGAATGGCCCAGGGTGGGGAATGGTCCAAGACAAACATTCCTTAAGGTTTATACATTCTCTCCTGGGCACACTTTGATTAGTGTAGGAGGAATGGTCCAGGGTGAGGAATGGTCTAGACTCAGAAATTTCTTAGGGTTTATACATTCTGTCTAGGGTGCACTTTGATTAGTGTAGGAAGAATGGCCCAGGGTGAGGAATGGTCCATGCTCAGAAATCAGAAACAATCCTTCTTCCTTGTTTGAGAAGAATAGGGAAGATAACCCATTGTTGACAAGGGCAAATATTCTTTCAAATCTCGCAAACATGAGTGAAAGATTGGCCCAGATGATTCACTTTATTTTTAACAATATTTTCTATGTGGGATGGCATCAGATGATTGTTATGGAGACTACCTATCTCTAGACAGTAGAGATATACTACTATGGTGGATATGTTCCACTATTCGTGAGGCATATATTCTTTCATAGCTAACAGATGTGAGTGAAATATTGGCCCAGATAATTTAGTCTATATCATAACACTGTTTCTATGTAGATTTCTATTAGATATTTGTTATGAAGATCATATGACAGTTAATGAAGACTACTGTGGTGGATATGTTCCACTATTTTGAGGCAGATATTCTTTCAGAGCTCACAGATGTGAGTGAAATATTGGCCCAAATAAATTAGTTTATATCATAACATTATTTTGATGCAAGTTGCTATCATATGTTTGTTATGAAGACTATATGACAGTAGATGAGGACTATTGTGGTGGATATTTTCCACTGTTCGCAACCATATGTTGTTGATCAAGTACTTGTGTGTTACTTGGTGTGGTAGTGTACCACTGGATTGTAGTTATGTACTACTATGAAAAGACACAGTTGTCTTATATCCTTGTTCTAATTGCCTTGAAGACTATCAACAGTTTATTGGAGATAATCATCATCCAGACACATGATGAACAAATATTTTCCAAACAGAAAATAGTGCAGAGCATTTACTCTTCTTGTATCACTCTATGGTGAGAGTGACTTATCCAACATCATGTAAAATTACTCAAATGAAGTATGGTTTCGAGAGATGATGTAGCTGATCGTGATGGTGATGCTCATGATCTAGTCATGAGATAGTCTAGACGACTATATTGATGCTACCAGGTAAATGGTATGTTTTTGTGCTCAAGACCATTACCTATAATACCTCCCTAGCTAGGAGGGATTGTTTATATTATGGTAGCTACAAGAGGTATTTGCCTCCACATGTGAACTTGACAAGAATAGAAGACTCCGGGAAGCAAGAGAAACCCTAATGAATTGGCTAATAACCCTAAAAGTTTGTCGGCTCAAGAAGATAATTTATATTAGGTTATTAGCCTCCAAGAGAAGAAGTCAGCCAGAAATAATAATAATATATTGAAAAAACACATATCTAGAAGGAGAAGTCGGCCCCAGCAAATCTGGCAAAACTAGTATAAATACAGGGCACCAGTTCTCATTTGACACATCTCAGAATTGCAGACAGCAACTGGTGCGCATTGCAGTTCCCAGTTTGGTGTGCACATGTGGAGGAGAGCTGCAGGTGCAGCTCCTGTAGCTAGCAGTTTCATTGTTGGCTTGGACTATCTCTTGGCTAGGGTTTGGACTATCTGATCATCTTTTTGTGATGCGCTATCCTAGGGGAAAGGTGTGCTGCCCTTTGTTTGGCTATCTAGCCTAGGGTTTGCTTCTGAATAAATTCTCAGTAAAGGTTAAGGTGCTCGGAGAGTGGCTTCGGCCTATGGTTGGGTGATGAGGGTATCATCAATGATAAAACAAGCACACCATATTCTATATTCTAACACAAATGCCCTTATGAATGTAGTTTTTTCGGTATTTAATTATATACGTAATTATGCATCCACGAATTCTATTTCAAATGATTCCTATTTTGAGAATAATTTCATATTGAATTGACATTGAATTGAATTTTTTTTCCGATACAAGTTAACTTAGAGTGGGAAGGAAAGGGAGATCAATCCTTCGACAATTGACATAATATAGATGTAATTATGCATTCATGAATGAATTTCATTACATGATATTATATACGTAATTACGCACTACGATATCGCTGACACTATTCCGATATAAGTTGTTAAGGTCAATCCTTCGACAATGCTATTATTATATATGTAATTACGCTTTAGCATCGTATGGTATCTCCACTCGAATCATCGATCGTACCATAATCTCATATAATATGTAATTTGGCCTTTTCCTTCTGATCTCTAGTTACCAAAATAAACCTCATTAAATATGTAATTATGCTTTCCTTATTACTTGACATGAAGTATTTCATGTTCCTCCTTACTGCTAGGTTGGGGGGGGGAGGAGAAAAGGTGTTGTTAGGCCGCTCGACCAAAGGAAGAGGAAAAACAAAACATGAAAAGAGATGGAAAATTGTATGATGTCGTCTAAATCCCTACCTCCTAAGCTATGCGCAAAAGCTATCAACTGTGAAACCTATATTCAAAATATAATTCCTCATAAATAAGTTAAGGATGTCACACCTTATCAATCTTGGAGCGGGAAGAAACCAAATGTTACTCACTTTATAATTTTCGGTTCCCATGCCTGGGATAGGATTCCTTCTAAGAGAAGGAAGGATATGGAACGTCGATTTAGGGAGTGTATATTTGTTGGATATCTAGATGGATTAAAGTGATACAGGTTATTAGATTCTTCTTCAGATACTATATTCATTTAGAGAAGTGTTAAGTTTTAAGAAGACTATATACAGGTACTTCTAGAGCCTCCTTCTTCCACTACTCCATAGCCACTTGTAACAGAGAATTATGAGACTTCTTCAAATCATATTTCAGATCTAATTTTATAATATAATATGTCTTATATATCATACCAATAGAATGATATTTATTATCCAGAGATTAGACCACGATGGGTACAACAAACTCTTCAGACAATAAGTGATTTGGTGGGTAATCTTGTTTATGCACGAAGAACCCGATCTCAGTTTACGGGCCCTCCATAGGTACTTAATTCTTCAGAGACTTTATTACCTATTCATTGTTACATGGTACTCTGATAATATCCTCATACTTATGTAGAAGCAAGAAGAAACCCTCATTATGAGGCAACAATGAATGAGGAGTACAATTCCCTCATTCAGAAAAACACATGGGAGCTAGTTTCTCTTCCTCCCAATAGGAAACTTGTTAGATGTAAGTGGATTTACAAGACAAAGAGGGAAGAAGATGGTTTCATTATGAAGTATAAGGATATATTAGTAGCCAAAGTTTTCTCACAGGTACATGGCATTGATTATGAGGAGACTTTTGCACCAATGACCAAGATGGATTCTATTCGGTTAGCTCTAGCCATTGCAATAGCTAGAAAATAGAAAGTACACCACATGGATGTAAAGAATGTATTTTTACATGGTGATATTGATTAATAGATCTATATGGAACATCTAGAAGGGTATGTACAAGATTCATCATTGGTTTTCATATTGAAGAAGTCCTTGTATGGGCTTAAGAAGGCACCTCGGGCATGGTATGCAAAGATGGACTCCTACCTTATCTCCCAAGGTTTTCATAGGTGTAAATTAGATCCTAATGTGTACATGTTGAGGCATAATGACACTCTATTTCTGATATTATTATATGTATATGACTTACTTATTATAGGGAGTTCAGTTTATTATATTGCAACAATGAAGTCTGCTTTGCACGATAGGTTTTCTATGACAGATATGGGATTACTACATTATTTCCTTTGTCTATAAATTATCCAATCTAAATAAGGGATTAGTATGTCTCATTCCAAGTATGCCAAATATCTTCTTTACATGTTTCAGATGATAGATTGTAAGTGTTTATATTATGGTAGTTATGGGAGGTATTTACCTCCACGAGTAAACCTGATGAGTATATAATACTATGGGAAGAAACAAGAAGCCCTAATGAGTTGGATAATAACCCTATAAGACTTGTCATCTCAAGAAGATAATTTATATTAGGTTATTAGCCTCCAATAAAAGAATTTGGCCAGAAGAAATAGTATATATTGAATAGACAGATACCCATAATGACAATTCGACCCAAGCAGTTAGTCGGATTTACTATAAATACAGGAGGCCAATCATCATTTTGGCAGGAAGTCTTAGAATTATAGAGCAACACTTGTGCGCACTGCAATGCCCAGTTTTGTGCACAGGTTTTAGGAGAGATGCCATTGTTGCTGTTGTAGTTAGAAGTTCATGTTTTTCTTAGAATATCTCTTGGTTAGGGTTTGGACTATATGATCAACTCTTGTCAGTGCACTATCCTTGGGGAAATGTGCGCTACCCTTTGTTTGGTTATCTAGCCTAGGGTTTTATTTCGGAGTAATTCTATGTCAAGGTTAAGGTGCCCGGAGGGTGGCTTCGGACTATGGTTGGGTGACAATAGTGATATTGTCAATGGTAAAATGAGCACGTCCATTATATTCTAACGGTTTATGGGGCCACACCTCCTTCATTCAGTCTAACTCCTGGAAGGAAGCATAGCCAGAAAGATATTAATCTTGTTGAAGAAATTCCACTAGGGTTTCTAGTAGGAGCAGTCACCAAAGCACTGTCACTAGGGTTACTAGCAGGTGTAGTTGAAAAAACCCTAATCCTCTCATTGAGGCACCCTAAGTGAAGGGATTGACCTAATCTCTAGACAGATCAGTGCGCCCTAGCCTAGTGCATCTCCTGATACTCTCATCAAGACAAGACATCAAGTTTGAATTTCTGGTCAAATATAGGCTTAACCAAGTCAAAGAAGCCATGAATTACTCTATGAAGTTAGAGAACAAGTTAAATGGATCTTCTAACTTCATAGCGTGGAAGACAAGGATTGACTTCATCCTTGGCAAGAATAAAGTGATGAATATCGTGAAAGGAAAGATCATTGAAACGGTGTTTGAAGAAGGAAAACAGAAGGAACCATAGAACATTGTAGTTATGGAGAATTTCAAAGACATTGGCATCAATGCTATGAGTATTGTAGTGGAATCTATAAAAGACAACTTGATACCCTACATCTCCCATCTTGACTCATCTAAGAAAACGTACAATGCCCTCACAAATCTCTTCTCGGTCAGAAACATTGGACAAGTTATGAGTCTGAAGAATGAGCTCTATGACATGAATATGAATGATGAGGACAACATAACATCATAATTTTTTAGAATATATCAGTTAAGAGATCAACTACAAGATATTGAAGAAATCATTTCAGAGAAGGAATTGGTAAACATAGTACTCAATGGTCTTCCTAAGACGTGGGATGCATTTTCCACTAGCATGAACACAATGAAGGAGTATCCGACATTTGAATAACTTTGGAATTGTTTTGCTCAAGAAGAATCAAGGATCAATGCAAAAGAGAAACCCCAAAAGAAGTACGATGATCAAGCCTTCACAACAAGATCTAAGAATTTTAGGAACAAAAGGAAGTTTAGTTCAAAGAGGAAGACAAATCAAGAGATAAATATTTCAGAAATACAATGCTTCAACTGTTGAAAGTATGGTCACTACAAGAATCATTGTCCCAAAATAAAGAAAAGAAAGGAGAAACATGAAGCATCAATTGTCGAAGAAAAGGAACCTACAAAGAAGACTAAGAAGGATGAAATATACTTCTTCTTCTAAAGGTAACAATACTCTTCTTAGTTCTTGTACATATCTTGTTTGCATCGTCTCTGTACATATCTTGTATATCTATATCTTAGAAAGATAATGTGTTCCAAGGAGAACTAAACCTGTGGAAGAACAACAAGATAAGGATTGCTATCATTATACAAGTTAGATAATACACATGAAAGGATGAAATACATCAAACAAATCATGTGGAAGCTAATGAAAGATAAGCTAAAATCAGAATCAATCCTGAAGAGACTTAAAAGAAGCAAAGACAGAAAGAAGTCAACAATCAAGAGAAAATTGGAGAGAGACTTATGACGTTTTGCAAAAGACAATAAAACAGAAGCGTGGACTTTGTTAGATGAAGGGAGCCGATTATATATTACAGAAGACAATAAGAATGCATACAGAAGAGTGGGCTCTATTAGACAGAGGAAGCCAATTAATAACACTCTTACATGAAGAAAGGATTAGGAGGGAGCTAATCCTATGATCCTTTGAAGATGATGAAGTATATATCCATGGTAGCACCCATAAAAGATAGTACATGTTCAGTTCAACCTCAGAAGAAGTCTTCTTCGAAGAGAAGCCTTAAAGTATCCTTGGTTATCCATTCACATCCATGATTCTATAATGAAACGAAGAAGCGCAGTCTTTAGGGCATGGAATCTATAAGAAACTCCATGGACCCAAGAGTTAAATAGAAACATTAGGAATAACATGAAGATTCCAAGAAAGAAAGATAAGATTGAACAACCAGTCATTGTATTAAGAATCGCAAGATTATCAACCTGATATAAAATCAATAAAAGCAATCAAGAAGAGGAACTAAAAGTTGTGATATATGCAAGCATTGCAAGATCCAGAACTAGAGGTTCTCCTAGATGAAGGGAGAAGACTATGATGATTACTTGTTCCAATAAACCAGACATACCTCTACATGAGTCTTTGTATCATCCACAATATCCATGGGTTGGAGTTTTACATCAGATGTATGCAAAGACTGTTCTCCAAAGAAATTGAACAAAGAGCATATGAAGAGAAACCTAAAGGATTTGAGGTATACCACAAAGAGACCCTTGTATGTAGATAGAAGAAGATAACTTGGTGGAGAGATTCCAAGTATACAACAGAAGCATGGTGAAGATTTTCTATAAAAGAGATATTGTATCTGCTAGCGACATTTCTTGTACAGGGATGTTTTCCTCTCCGATTTGAGGCCTCTGATGTAAATGCATGGAAGTGAGATTTTGAAATCCGGTCAGGTGAGTTTTATTTAAAGGCCGCAGCCATAAGAGTCGAGTGCAGCTCGCAGAAGAAGTCCAGTTCGGGATAAAATTAAGCGACGAAACAGATCAGCGGTCATCAGGATTTCGGGGCTATAAAGTTACCCGATATATAGGGTTTAGAAAAAGCACCCCTATTTCAGGACTAAGTCTGGGTCGTCTGATCCAGTGGCACGTGGCGCAGGATCTAGTCAAGTCAGCATATCAATAGTTGGGAGTTTGAGGGGTAAAAGTCCCTCGTCATCTTGAATCTCGAAACCCCGAACCTCGAAAGCACCATGAGCACCTAGAGTCGGGCCTCCTAGCGATATTTCTTGTCAAAGAGGAGGAAAGTGAAAAGAATCGGGTGAAAACCCATTTTCCCTAAGATCGGGGCACGAATGCAAGAAGGCCTAGTTTTCTTGTCGATTGGGAGTTCGAGGAAGAAGCGCATCGTGAACTCCCGGGGCATGAAATCACGAAAGGATTAGGACCATTGATCAGGAGGACATGTGGCACTAATCTAAGCCATGGGTGGGGTCCTTCAGGATTTTTCATAGTGTCAGCGCTGAAGGCATATTCTTAGATGTTCATCCATAAAGATGTGTGGTGCGCGATTATGTCATATCGGCAATCGGGAGTTCTAGGGGTAAGAGTCCCCCGTCATTTCATATTTAGAAACCCCAAACCCCAAAATGCCGATAAGCGCCTTTGAAGCTGGGCCTATGGTCCTAGCACCTGGACACATCAAGCGATCCTGATCATGGAGGCAGCCCTCTTCTAAAATCAAATGCCATCTTGACCGTTCCTCTGTAGGACACACAGCGTAATAGCAGACCCCCTTTTGTCACATCTCCTGCTCCTCTTCTACCTTTCGCTACCACCCACCTGTACCTCCATACTCTACGCCACTTCCACTTGTGTTATGTCCTCAGTCCCCACCCTGTCGCATTGCGGCCTCATTGTCACCTTCTCGCGATACATCGCTTCACCATCTGGTATCCCAGCCTCCTTTTCTTTGCCACCTAATGCTTCCACCTCAGTGCCTCTCGTCTCACCCTCATCCATGTCCTCCATAGGGGTCCCCTCATAGCAGTCCAACAAAGAAGCATCCAAAGAAAATCTACCACGTCGTCCAAATACAAAGTTGACCGAGGCCATTCTCAATCCCAAGGAAGTAGTTATTGTGGTAGTTGACGGTGGTTGAACGTTGTCCTCTTCCATAAATAGAAGGCTAGGAAAGGACCAAGCGTAGAGGCAGACTGACAGTCCATCCTGATAGAGATTGCATCTGATGAATGACTGCATGGGCAGTCTACCTAGCATCTTCATGCACCACCTGATAGAGAAGCTCCTCAATGTAAAGCATTGAAATCATGATGCGATCGCGGCTTCAATGCCTGAGTCAGCTCCAAGTATATGTAGGCATTTTATCCATTTTTGTAAGGATGGATGGTTGAGCGAGAGCTCCCAGTTGTAATGTTTTAATAAAGCACTTTTATTCTGGTTATGCATGAACTTTTGAGACTTATTGCTTTATGGATGCCAGTTTCTTTCACGTCTTTGTTTACACTGTGTTAGAACAGCTCGTAATTGGAGGATCTAGTCGAGTTCTAGTTGTTATAGGATGATGTTGTAATGGATCACTGTAATAGTTACATTTTCTCTGATCAGTCCTTGTGATTTTTCCCAGCGCTGAGCGACTTGGAATTGGAGGATCCAGTCAAGTCCCCTTTCAGTTTCTCGAGACCTTGAACCAAGAGGATCTTGCATTCAGAGTCTTTCCTCTACATGTTGTTGAAAGCCTGTTGCCCAAAGTAGTTTGTTCACCCCTCCTACCGATTCTTCTACTTGTCCACCTTTTAATAAACCCACTGGATGAAGTTAGATCAAGACCTCCTTTGTCCCATACATGCTAGACCTAGTCCCTGAGTTAGAATGATACTTCCTTGAGTCTTTACCTCTGTTTGATCATCCTTTTAAAACTATCATGACATAAACTGATGGGTGTCAGGCTATGCTCCTGCAAGCAATCCAGGAGTGACTTCCGACACTAACATTTTTGGTGCCATTGTTGGGGACGAAGTTGAAGATTGTCCCTGGGCAGAATGAAAATGATCAACTAATTCTGAAGGTGCATCAAAAATTAGAATTATTCAGATTACTACTGTGCACCTGGCGACTCCACTGTGGCGACTCCATTGTTTCCACTTTACTGTTTCAGTTGTGGCCACTGTTGTCACACCTGAAAGCTGACCCAGAGGAGCTTTCTCGAGAAGGTTTCAGCGGCCGCTTTCTCAGCCTGAGAAGTTTCTTGGGGTAACGATAATGTTAAGATCTGGCCTTTGATGGTGAACAAGGACTAGACACATTTGAAGCTGCACATTTTTCACCTGGCAACTCCATGATTCAAGGATCAATTGGTGACTCCACTGGTTCGATATGGAGAAAATCCTTGCTCGCAGGTTTGATCCTTTTAATTTTTCTGCTATTCCTAGTTTTTGTAATGTTGTCCCCTCTCTGGATGAATGGGGTGATTATTTGCCCATATTTGGAAAGTGTGAAGAGGACAACCCTACTCAGCACCTCAGTGAGTTTCATGAACTCATGTGTCAACAGGAGATACATCATGAGGGTGTGTTACTGAAGATGTTCATGTTCTCGTTAGCAGAGGATGCACGTAAACGGTACCATTCTTTACCCCCTGCTAGCATTTCTTCACTCCATGGATTCCATGCAGCTTTCGCCACCTATTGTCAGAGGCTGTATTCCCCTGAGTTAATTTGTCATAATTTTTGTGAGGGATACCACAAATCTATACAAGAGAAAGTTGTTTCTGACGTAAGCTGTGGGGAGGATCCTGATGACCTGGATCAGTACTCAGTCCTTTCTCCTCCCCATTCATCTGCATCCAAGGCAGGTTATGAAAGTGATGAATTTCCCAGGGAGGAGGATGGCACCCTGAGTAAGCTGATGGAGCAGGTGAAATATCTCTCTGCCCAATTAGAAGGGTTGAAATATGAAGACTGTGCAGAGGATTTTCCAATCCTTGAGGCAGACGCTCTGAGCAACTCTTTTGAAGAGATTGTTGAAGATTTATTAGATGAGTTGGCATCTACCCCCGATGAGCTTGTTGTCTCAGATCAAAGCAATTAAGAGGTAGTTGTGGAAGAGGATTTCTCTCTTTTCCTTCATGAGATTTCCCACGATGTGTTTGCATTCGGGGTCAAAATGAAGGAGCGGGGGGTAGTTCCATTTCTATAAGTTGGAGAAGCTTTGTTCCCCCCCCCGACTTCGATGATTATCTGGAAGAGGAGCAGCGGAGCCCGACATCACCTTTTGCTTGTCAGAGCAACCAGACCATTTATGACAGTTACGAATCAGAGTCTAAGCTCGATATGCTGGATTTCCAAGAAGAGGTTGTAGAGCCATATCCTCTGCTTGCTAAAGAAAATTGTCATGAGGAAATCAGTGACCTTAGTCTTTTAGGAGATGCTAAGCAGTATAAGGAAGAAAAAAACCACCCCATGGTCCCTATTTATGATGAATACGAATCAGACCTAGGAGAGACCGAACCAGAGGAGCAAAATATTTCCTTTCCAGAGTCAGTCAGCAAGCAGCCACCACCCGAGAGCAATGAGCCTACGTCAGTTGTCCACCACCAACCTATGCTTATCAGAAATATTCAGCCATAGGTGAATAGCTGTGTAGTAGAGGAGGGTGTCTGTCCCCCATTTTCTGGAATTTTCCACTCATTCCATGACCCTGTTTGCAAGTACATGGAGTGGCATTTTCCCTATGCCTTGGAGCCACCCTATTTCATCTCAACTCCAGCCTGTAAGGAGGATTTGAAGAGTGTAACCGTTCTGTTGTCATGGCTACACCATCTGCTGATGATCATTGACAGAAGGAAGGAGCTTCTTTCCAGGAAGCTGCTTGAATGGCTATGGTGGAAATCTTCTTTCACCTAGTCCCATGTGTTCATTAGAATTAGGATTTTATATAAATAAGCTTTTTCGAGCATGTAGTTTATTTTGTTTTGCTTTATTTTTTTGACCTATATTTTAAAAAGTGGGATGTTTTGAGCTTAAATCCATAACCCAACAGCAAGGCACCGAAGTTGTGGAATGAGTTTTTAGAGCATCACAGGGACGACTCTATCCCCCATGGAGCCTAATGTTAGTGACATTTCTTGTACAGGGATGTTTTCCTCTCCGATTTGAGGCCTCTGATGTAAATGCATGGAAGTGAGATTTTGAAATCTGGTCAGGTGAGTTTTATTCAAAGGCCGCATCCATAAGCGTTGAGCGTAGCTCGCAGAAGAAGTCCAATTCTGGATAAAATTAAGCGACGAAAGAGATCAACAGTCATTGGGATTTCGGGGCTATAAAGTTACCCGATGTATAGCGTCAGAAAAAGAGCCCCTATTTCAAGACTAAGTCTGGGTCATCCGATCTAGTGGCACATGGCGCAGGATCTAGTCAAGTCGGCATATTGGTAGTCGGGAGTTCGAGGGGTAAAATTCCCTCGTCATCTTGCATCTCGAAACCCCGAACCCCGAAAGCTCCAAAAGCACCCGGATTCGGGCCTGCTAGCGATATTTCTTGTCAAAGAGGAGGAAAGTGCAAAGAAGCAGATGAAAACCCATTTTCCCTAAGCTCGGGGTGCGAATGCAAGAAGGCCTAGTTTTCTTGTCGATTGGGAGTTCGAGGAAGAAGCGCATCGTGAACTCCCGGGGTAGGAAATCCTGAAAGGATCAGGACCATTGATCAGGAGGACATGTGGCACTAATCTAAGCCATGGGTGGGGTCCTTCAGGATTTTTCATAGTGTCAGTGATGAAGATGTATTCTTAGATGTTCATTAATAAAGACGCATGGCACGCGATTATGCCATATCGGCAATCGGGAGTTCGAGGGGTAAGAGTCCCCCGTCATTTCATATTTTGAAACCCCAAACCCTGAAATGCTGATAAGCGCCTTTGAAGCTAGACCTGTGGTCCTAGCACCCAGACATGTCAAGTGAGCCTGATCATGGAGGCAGCCCTTTTCTAACATCAAATGCCATCTCGACCGTTCCTATGTAGGACACACGGCGCAATAGCGGACCCCCTTTTGTCACATCTCCCGCTCCTCTTCTACCTTTTGCTACCACCCACCTGTACCTCCATACTCTACACCACTTCCACCTGTGTTGTGTCCTCAGTCCCCAACCTGTCGCATTGTGGCCTCATTGTCACCTTCTTGCGATACATCACTTCACCATCTAGTATCCCAGCCTCCTTTTCTTCGCCACCTAGTGCTTCCACCTCAGTGCCTCTCATCTCACCCTCATGCATGTCCTCCATAGGGGTCCCCTCATAGCAGTCCAACAAAGAAGCATCCAAAGAAAATCCACCATGTCGTCCAAATACAAAGTTGACCGAGGCCATTCTCAATCCCAAGGAATCAGTTATTATGGTAGTTGACGGTGGTTGAACATTGTCCTCTTCCATAAATAGAAGGCCAGGAAAGGACCAAGCGTAGAGGAAGATTGACAGCCCATCCTGATAGAGATTCCATCTAACGAATGACTGCATGGGCAGTTTGCCTAGCATCTTCATGCACCGCCTGATAGAGAAGCTCCTCAACGTAAAGAATTGAATTCATGATGTGATCGCACCTTCAACACCTGATTCAGCTCCAAGTATATGTAGGCATTTTCACCATTTTTGTAAGGATGGATGGTTGAGCGAGAGCTTCCAGTTGTAAAGTTTTAATAAATCACTGTTATTCTTATTATGCATGAAATTTTGAGACTTCTTGCCTTATGGATGCCAGTTTCTTTCACGTCTTTGTTTACACTGTGTTAGAACAACTTAGAATTAGAGGATCCAATTGAGTTGTAGTTGTTATAGGACGATGTTGTAATGGATCACTGTAATAGTTACGTTGTCTCTGATCAGTCCTTGTGATTTTTCCCAGTGCTGAGCGACTTGGAATTGGAGGATCCAGTCAAGTCCCCTTTCAATTTCTCGAGACCCTGAACCAAGAGGATCTTGCATTCAGAGTCTTTCCTCTACATGCTGCTGAAATCCTATTGCCCAAAGTAGTTTGTTCACCCCTCCTACCGAGTCTTCTACCTGTCCACCTTTTAATCAACCCACTGACTGAAGTTAGATCAAGACCTCCTTTGTCCCATACATCCTAGACCTAGTCCCTGAGTTAGAATGATACTTCCTTGAGTCTTTACCTCCATTTGATCATCCTTTTAAAACTATCGTGACATAAACTGATGGGTTTCAGGATCTTCTCCTGCAAGCAATCCAGGAGTGACTTCCGATGCTAACAGTATCAGAATGCTTACTCAGAAGATTAAGATGATGGATTGCCAATCCATGAAAAAATGATGACAAAATAAGTTCCACATGGATATGTTCCATTTTGACTCTTGCCATGATGTTGTGAGCTAGAAAGAGGAATCCAACAATGATGTACTTTGTTGATCAAGATCTACATGAATCCTTCAGAGAAAAATAGTGTTCCGGACCAAAGTACTTTTGAAATCAAGCATTACATTATCCATGATGAAGTTTAAAAAGTGACTTTCTCCATAGCTGAGCGAATAATCAGACATTTTGGTAAAGCTTCTATCCAAGATGAAAGAGTTTGCATACTCAAGATGGAGCTCGTGGAGACAAATTCCTTATTGAAAAAGGAAGAGATGAATCCTAGTTTGGGAGGGAACACTGATGTACTATTGATTGATGGACATTCATTTTTCATTTCAAAAAATGGTGTAGGATGAGAAGATTAAGTGGATTGAAATTTTTAACAGATAGACATTTTCTAGTTCAAAAAATGGTCCAAATTGCTTATGTACCATAGACAACGAATTCCCATTGTGGTTAACATGGAGAGTGATCTAGGGAAGTCTCTCTTCTTGAGGGTTACTCAAGAAGACTAGCCCACCTCATCGAAAAATGATTTCTCATTGTGGTTAACATGAGGAATGATCTGTTTTGGAGGTTGGTATAGGATAATATTTTCCTCTTGTGGTTAACAGAGGAAATGGTCCAGACAGTCATTCCTTAGGGTGTATTCATTCTCTCCAGGTTGAAATTTGTTTAGTGCCAGAGGAATGGCTCGGGGTGGGGAATGGTACAGGATCAAAAATTGGGGATAGGCATTCCTTAGGGAAGATTAATTCTCTCCATATTACCCTTTGTTTACTGTCAAAGGAATGGCCCAGGGTGGGGAATGGTCTAGGATAAAAAAATCAAGACAATTATTCTTCCTTGCTTGAGAAGAATATTCTAGAAATATCTTCATTGATGTCTTACATTTTGAGGGTGGATGCTCTTCCAGCTCACTGATGTGAGTGGAAGAATGGCCCATATGATTTAGTTTATATCATAACATTTCTTCTGTGTAGGTTGATATAAAATGATTGTTATGAATACCGTATGACAATAGATGTATACTACTGTGGTGGATGTGTTCCACTGTTTGTGACTATACATTACTAATCAAGTACTTGTGTGCTACTTGGTGTGGTAGTGTACCTATGGATTGTAGTTATGTACTACTATGGATAGACACAATTGTGTTCTATTTTGTTTTGATTTCATTGAAGACTATCAATAGTTTTGGAAATGATTATTAGCTGGATGGATGATCAAAGGACAGAGATTGCCCAGACGGAAAATGGTTCAGAACATTTGCTCTTCTATATTAGAAGAATGGCTCTTGTATAACTCTATGGAGTGAGCATAATGTCTGATTACTCAGATATAGTATGATTTCGAGAAATGATGTAGTTGATGACACTGATGATGATGATGGTGCTCATGATCTATTCATGATCTAGTCTATACAACTATGTTGATGCTACCAGATAAATGGTATGTTTTTGTTCTCAAGACCATTACCTATAATACCTCCCTAACTAGGGGGGAGTGTTGATATTATTGTAGTTGAAGGAGGTATTTACCTCCACGTGTAAACCTGATGAGGATAGAATACTCTGAGAAGAAAGAAGAAACCCTAATGAGTTGGATAATAACCCTAGAAGACTTGTCGGCTCAAGAAGATAATTTATATTAGGTTATTAGCCTCCAATAGAAGAAGTCAGCCAGAACAAATAATATATACTGAACAAAAATATACCCAGAATGAGAAGTAGGCCCAGGAAGTTAGCCAGATTTACTATAAATACAGGAGGCCAGTCTTCATTTTGGCAGACAGACTTAGAATTGTAGAGAAGCACTTGTGCGCACTGCAGTGCCCAATTTTGTGCACATGTTTGAGGAGAGATGCCATTGCAGATGCTACAGTTAGCAAATCACGTTTGTCTTGGACTATCTCTTGGTTAGGGTTTGGACTATCTGATCATCTCTTTTTAATGCACTATCCTTAGGGAAAGGTGCACTACCCTTTGTTTGGCTATCTAGCCTAGGGTTTGCTTCCAGAGTGATTCTTTGTCAAGGTTAATGTCCTCGGAGGGTGGCTTCATCCTACGGTTTGGTGACAATAGTGATATTGTCAATGGTAAAACAAGCACATCCATTATATTCTAACAACAAGGCAGTCCCAAAACCTTTTCAATTCAGGATTCACTTAACAGATTTTGGTGATTCACCCTTGGTGGATTCTACCAAGTATCAAAAGTTGTTTGCGAGTCTTCTCTAACTTACACATTCTAGGCTAGGCTTCTCTAATGCACAATGGGAGTAGTTTCTAGGTATATGAATGAACCTCATGATCTACATTAGAAAGTAGCAAAGAGGATTCTGAGATATGTCAAGGGGACTACTAGCGTTGGTATAAAATATGCACTAAGATCTTCCTTAGATCAGGTTGGATATGCAGATGCATATTGGGTTGGTGATAGAACAGATCACAAGTCCACTTCAGGATATTTCCTCTACCTTGGATGAGGACCTATATGCTGGTAATGTAAAAAGTATTCCATTTCCTTATCAACAACAGAGGTAGAGTACAAGGGTGCAGTGAATATAGCTACTCAAGATATTTGGTTGCAACATTTTATTACAAAGTTGGGGATTTAGTTTCGACAATCATATGGTGTTATAATTAGAGTAAACTCAAACTTTGTAGAGATTTAGTTCTGAGAAAACATACCAAACACAATGGGGTTCATGTGAATTTTATCAAGGGACAGGTTCATGATGGAGTCACTGATATGCAATTTTTTCCTTCTTTAGAGAAGATTGCAAATATCTTCACCAAAAATTTGACCGAGAGGAGGTACTTGTGGTAAAACATTTATCTCTGGGTTTGCTATACATTTTTAGATATACTCTATGGAAGTTAAGGTTTTTTACTAGTCCAAAAAGTCAATCTCAAACAAGTGTTCTGGGTAAAACGAGTATATCTAAAGCTAGGGAGATCCACCTATTGGATTGGATAGAATATTGGATTTAGTGTATTAAGATTTGAGGAGAAAACAGTGACACGTGGCACATAGTACACGTTCTCTCTCTGGAAAAGTCCAAAAATAAGCACATTATGGGAAAGTTGCATCCCTTTCCTCTTGGCACATCAGAATTCAACAAAACCTATGGCATTGGAAAGAGGAAATATCAAGCTACCACATACCAAAATTTCAAACTCGGAAGGGCTTAAATTTCAAGGTTCCATCAAATGGAAGGTCGGCCAACAAAACAGTCTCCAAATCAGGGTTTTAAAAGGGTACAACCTTTCAAATTTGAATAACTTMCYRYAGAAGGATCTATTTAGGTGTGATAAAKAWCATATATATATATATACATATATATATATATATATATATATATATATATATATATATDTTATTGTTTCACATGGAACCAAAAGGTGGTAGAAAAGGCACACTACTCCACTCAAACCAACARAGGAGTGACCCCTGACCTATGRTGAAAGTGAAGACCTATCTTTTCGGGTGTCCAAGTTGGAAGACTTGATTAAAGGGTCTATGAGAACGGTTGATTTAGTTAGTTAATATGAATAATAATATGGAGGAAAATATCGAAAGGATTGCTAATCTCATACGAAATCCAAAGGGAAAGCTTCCTAAAGGTGAGGATGTGTTCTGGGGTACTCAGGAAGATAAAGATAATGTCCATGTTGAGAAATCATCCCTTAATAAGAATAATCCAAGAGGATTTGATTCTAATAATGTAACTAATCAGGGATGGTCCCCAAAGGGTATCCAACTTCCCAAGATCAACATGAGGAAGTTTGGTTGCCAAGACCCCATAACATGGATATTCCAGATGGAGCAATTCATTGAAATACACTAGGTTCCAAATCTACAAAAGATAACTATTGCATCTTTATATTTAGATCCTAAACATTTTGTGTGGTACCAATGGATTTGTTAACGAAAAAATCACTCCATTATCTATTGGTACATATTTAAAGAATAATTGATATCATATCATGATGATGTTAAGATAAATTCCTTCTTTATCCAATTGGTAAATCTAAGGTAAGAGGGTCATGTTTTCGTCCTAATACACACTTGCCAATGTGAGCTAAGTCCTTCTCACTTAGTGTGTCCTTGGAGGCACAATGCCTAGGTTCTCAGTCCACACTGTCACCTTGACTGGAACCTCTTCCTTCTAGGCTTACTCCTAGGGAAGCCAAGGGGGGTAGTCCCTAGTTACTATATTGATTTTAGTGTTTAAGGTTCTAGGAGTTAGTTTTAATTTTTTAAAGGCTAAAGGGAAAACTAGCCTAAGATGCAAAGGCAACAAATGCAAAGTGCAAGTCTAATCTAAATGTTAATCATCCATTTCCCTAATTCAACTAAGACTAGTGCCTAAGGTTGGGCAATGGGGTCAACTAAGTTTGAGGGTGGTTTATTACAAAGTGTTTACAAATGAAATAAGTTAAAATACCCCAAACCAAAGATTAGAATTACTTACAAAAGAATTACAAGTGTTACACTGTTTACACAATATACAAAAGTACAAAGATACAACAAGATGTAAGTGGGATCAACACATTAGCCAAGCATGCCCCAATAGCACTTACTCTATTGGACCGCCTTCACTGGAAACCATAAAAGCACTCAAGAATCAAAGAAGGTGATGCCTCCCCAAGTGGGATAATCAACCCCTTCTTGATTCACACCACAAAAGCAAAAGGAAATAAGATATTCAATGTTTAACTTAATTGTTCAACAAGACATGAAACATCAAAGACATTCACCATGAAGTTGCAAATAAGATATAAGCATGTAATTACATTCAATGTGTGTTCCTAAGCATACATCTAAGTCCCCCAAACACACATGGATGATCTATGCAACTAGATGTTTAAAGAGTTGTTTAAAAGTTAGATAAATTTTATTCCCTCCCCCTAAACTATGTTTGTGCTTTAAAATTCCTCCTCCCTTGTCCAAATGTATTGTCGGGTGCTCAAGATAGTAAGGCAACGAGGCCCACCCTAGCTTCCTAGGTCAGCCCTGACAGTAAGAGTACTTCCCAGAGAGGATCCCCTTAAGGATCACAGGGCATTCCCCCGCCACTTCCCTCTGTTGTTTTCCTCAAACCCATTTTAGATGGTGGAGATGGCTGAATAAAGCCCCTAAAAGTTGTCTAACTGTTATTATGACCCGCGAGTGGATCTTTAGGTGCGTTGGGTTTCTTTTAGAAGTGTTTTAGGCACTTAAAATTTTAGTTTTTAGCGCATGGCCAAACTGAAAAAGTTTGAAAACGTGTGCTTGCAAGAGGTAAATTAAATGCTCATTAACATATCAAAACATGAAGGAAAAGTTACAAGAGATGTACCATTTATTTATTAACCATTCCACATGTGCATTTGAAAGTAAAGTGTGATATGTTATGTGTTTCAAACCATGAAATGAAATAACATGAATGGAAAAGAGAACTTAAAAGATAACCATCATTTACGCACTATTCCATTCATCACATTAACATGCAATTGCAAAAAACAGAAAGAGCAAGAACAACTTGCCTTATGAAAGTGAGGAAGAAACTTCAAAATTTAAGATTGCTCATCCATATATGTGTTAACCATTAAAATGAAATATGTGCTTTGAAAGTTAAAGATTAAGAAATATAATGATTAAGATCTTAAACCATGACTTAGATAACATATGCTTAGAGAGTCAAAGGAAAAATAACTTATGAAAACTAATAGATCTGGCTCTTAAGAGAGATCATAAACCATTTAACCATTTAGCAATATAAGCATAAACATATCAAGTGAACTTGAATAAAGGAAACTTAGATGTGATGACTATCTAGATTATTTTAACCATTTAGAGCATATAATCATCAAAAGAAGATAAGTTTCTCTTATGCCTAGCGATTTTGGGGACTACTCTCCCAAGGTGCAGGCACATTAGCTTATTAAAAATGAAATAAAACTTGAAAAGAATGAAACCACTTACAATGTCCAAGGTGGAGGCAAGCCTACCATTGTTGACCAAAGAGGGTTGTCTAATCTAAGAAAAAATTATTGAAATAAAAGGCCACACAAACTTGTCTATTGGACAAGAGGATCCAACCACTAAATGAATAAAGAATAAACTTGCAAAAGTTAAACTAATCTAGCCTTATTATTTTAGATTATGATTATAGACAAAAGAATGAATGAAATAATGAGATAAAACTTGAATTTACAAGGAGAAGAGTTGGGAGATAGTTACCCAACCCAAGAATGGTTCTTGAGGAAGTCTTCTAGAGTGATTTGGGCAGTGTTTCCCCCTCTAACTGGTAAGAACCTGCAAAAAACAACAAGCAAAAGTTTGCTGGAAATGCTGCAAAACACACCCAAACTGTCAAAAAATTTCTGTTTTTATACATAATTTTTTTACATAAAAATATGAAATGAAAAGTTGATATTTTTGACCTATCTATGAGTGTTAGAAACTGATATACAAATGGAAATGATTGAGCAAATAAAATGGAACAAGAAAACGAGTGTGAGAAGGTTTCAATGGTAGGCTCCTGTTGATGCTATCCCAATGAATCCTTTGAAGCAACCTGGAAGACTCAAAGTAATATGTGAATCATGGAAGTAGATAGAAATATTGAAAAGACTAATAATGTGAAATACTTCAAACCCTAGGCTATCCAATAAGCATAAACTAGAAAGAATACTATTTGCTAACCTACTCTAGTAAAATACTTTACCATAGATCTACTCCAAACATACATAGAACATGAACAAATACAAGATCACCTCATGTGTAAGAATAAAACTAGAATAATCTTAGAAATCTTCAATATCCTCCAAATCTTTTTTATTCCAAATGTGAGAGTGTTGGAGAAATACTTGCTCCAAGCTCTCAAGAGCAATGAGTGAAATGGAAAGATGGCAAGAGCAAGAAGATGGAAGTGAAGAGAGATTTCAGCATAGTAACTTTAGCTCAAAGATTGGTGAGTTGGGAGTGAGGAGAGGGATCTAGTTATACTTGGAGAGGCAAACCTACCTCTCTTGGATCAATGTCAAGTGTCCACAACCAAGCATAAGAGTAGATCTCAAGGCTAGGGTACACCATCTAGTGTTGAAAGCTAGATCTAGGGTGTAGAAAAAAGTAGGAGGTGTTGGGATCAAGAAAAGAGGTGTGGGAGGCCTTGGGATTGATGCCAAGGAAGGTGAGAGGTCTCAAATAATTTTTAAAAAATTATTTGTGGAGTTTCTAGAAGAGGGGGTGCGTAACTCCTCTTGGAGGGGGCAAAAAAAGTGTGAAAATGAAGGAATGGAGGGGGATTAATGAGAAAAAAGGAGTGGGATCATTCTAGGAGGTGATGTGGGGGTTAAAGGGAGTCATAACTCATGAGAGGGAGCCCCAAATAAGTCACAACAACCTCCACCAAGGAAAAACGTCACTTGCCCTAGGGGGGCATTATTTTTGAGTGTAGAAGGTGGGTAAGGGGTTATAATAGGTTGGAAAAGGTTGGGAGGGTTCGATAAAGTCTAATCTTGCTGTTTTCCACCTTAACATTCACCCAATAACTCTTTTTTACAAAAATTACAAAAATGACTTAGCAATTAAAATTGCTATTTTGACTGACTTTGACTCCGGGTGGACAAAGGCATAGCAAACTTCGTCCGACTGAGCTGAAACTTGGTCTATGGGTGTAGGGGGTGCCTTTCCATTTCTTTTGAGCACAAATACCCCTATCAAAATCCCAAAGACCCAGTTTTTACAATATTAGCTCAAAAATTAATTAATTAATTAAATTATTAAAAAATTAGTTAATTAAAAAAAACCTATCTAGACTCGACGAAATTCCATGAAACTTTATACACTGCCTGGCATGGTAATTTACATCATATATAAATAATAGCTACCAAATTATGAGACCATTAGAACGTCGTTCATCACTTTGGAGGAATTATTGCATGTGTGGAGGGAAAAACTCATGGGAAGTCAATCAGGCTCGAAAGCCCAATTGACAACCTGAGGATAAAAAAATCTCGGTGAAATGAAATCTCCTAATGAAAACATCCCAAGGTACATGACCTAACTATTATCCATGCAGACTTATTACATTATCAACCCACGCAGGGGTGCGAAAATTTCGTTTACAAAATTTAGTGTTGGAGCATGAAATGCCCAAGTAGAACCAATACTGTCTTCATCATATCTACATCAGGTGATGTATACTTCATGGCACATGAGTTGACCCCCTAGCTGAATAGGTGGTCAACATCTGGCTCCACATGGGGACATGTGGTCGATCGTCTCACTTTGAGATGGAGAACATACGAGAATCCAACACCTACAAAACAGAGTGCTCCCGGAAGTGAACACCAGAAATTAACATTAGTACATATACATGATAAAATAAAATCAATGATATAAACAACATTTACATAATGAAATATATAAAGTACAACATAATAATTGAAATTGAATCTATGATACAAGAAATAATTCTAAGTACATATCAACATTATAAATGAAATAATACAAAATTGAAAATACAAGGAGAAGGGTTAGAGATACGTTACAACCACCCATGCAATGGGTGAACTGATGTTGCAGGTGTTTGAATAATCCTTGTCCACGATGACTCACAGAAGACCCCTTCCCAAGTTTTATCAACTTGGAACTTTTTGTGAGGAAGAACCAGCCAAGTACCATGCTCCTTCCTCCCTTCAACCAAACATTGGAATATGACAAGCCGTGTAAACTCTAAATACTTTGTTGCTCATGACTGTCAAGGTGGGCGGCCAACCAATACTCATAATGATATGACATTGATAAACTGAAATTGCCTTCCATCTCCACATAATTCTGCATTAACTTATCCTTTGGTTGAGAAACTAAAGAAGAACATATCACAGTAACCATCATAAGATTTTCAAAGTCAGCGTTCAAAAAGGTTGGTTCCTCGGAAGGAGGGTGGGGACTTGAATCATATAGATATTCAACATTTTTCAACTCAATATCCTTCACTCCCTCAAAATAGATGACTGATTCATCCATGGATTCATCCAGAATCTCCTCATGAACTTCCTCATATTCTTCCTTATCAAGCTCAAGTTCATGGGGGTCTGGATATTCAATATAAGTCTCTATGAAATTATCTTCTATGACCTCCAATTGGTCTTCTATGGACACAAATTGTTCATTCATGGCTTCACATGGTTCTTCCTGGAAACGCTGCATGTTTTGAACTATTTCATTGATTTCCTTAATGGGATCTGATTGAGCATCAATCTCTATGTCTGAACTGATTTTTTTTATATTTGGAAGATATTTCCTCCTCCATGTTTCCATAAAATTATCAGCCAATTCATTGTGAATCACCTGCTGACTACGCCCAAATAGATTCAAGAAGGCATGCAACAAATCCTGTATGGTCTTGAATGTGTTATGAGGTGAGTCATGAAACCAATGACTTGCCCGTTCACCACAAAGAGAAAAGGCAAATAATCGCATTAGAACATCCTCATAAATAGGTGGATCACACCACTTCTCGATACACTTAGTGAAAGCCCAGATGTGAGCACCAGGATGAGTATGATCAAAAAAATCAGGAATGTTATCAATAGCATTTTCAGATATATCATGAGGGTAACCAACAATTCCTGAAAAAATCAATAGGATCAAAAAAACCCTTCATTTCTAACTAGACATTTAAACAAAGGCCTAAAGAAAAGGACTGGAACCCAAGATTACTAAGGATCCAACAAGAAGAAGGACTAGATAGCTTCACCCACAAACCCTTCCAAGTTCAAGGATGAAGCAAAGCAAGTAGGGAATTCCTTCTTGAAAAATACCTCGTCAAATTATTTAAAAGTGGAATCGCCAGATGACCAAGTTTATAAAAAAACTAGACCATCAGACAAAGCAAAAACAAGAAGGAAAATAAAAGTGAGATTTATTAAGTTTGGAACAAGGATTGGATACTAGTGAGTGCTTCTCCCCCAAGAATTTCAATGAACCCACAAGGATTGCTCCTTGTAGTATACTTGACATATTTGTTCAATGGAGTCGCCACTTGGAAAAGAGGCAAACAAAAGAAACCAATGCAAGTTCAAAGAATTTTAGGGACTAAATTTTTTATTACTTAGTTCTTAAAAAAAAATAAGTTAAGTCGTTTTGACCAAGGATAAATGAATTATCCCTGGCAATGGCGCCAAAGATGTTGCCGTCCTAATACACACTTTCCAATGTGAGCTAAGTCCTGCTCACTTAGTGTGTCCTTGGAGGCACAATGCCTAGGTTCTCAGTCCACACTGTCACCTTGACTGGAACCTCTTCCTTCTAGGCTTACTCCTAGAGAAGCCAAGGGGGGTAGTCCCTAGTTACTAGATTGATTTTAGTGTTTAAGGTTCTAGGAGTTAGTTTTAATTTGTTAAAGGCTAAAGGCAAAACTAGCCTAAGATGCAAAGGCAGAAAATGCAAAGTGCAAGTATAATCTAAATGTTAATCAACCCTTTGACTAATTCAACTAAGACTAGTGCCTAAGGTTGGGCAATGGGGTCAACTAAGTTTGAGGGTGGTTTATTACAAAGTGTTTACAAATGAAATAAGTTAAACTACCCGAAACCAAAGATTAGAATTACTTACAAAAGAATTACAAGTGTTACATTGTTTACACAATATACAAAAGTACAAAGATACAACAAGATGTAAGTGGGATCAACACATTAGCCAAGCATGCCCCAATAGCACTTACTCTATTGGACCGCCTTCACTGGAAACCATAAAATCACTCAAGAATCAAAGAAGGTGATGCCTCCCCAAGTGGGATACTGAACCCCTTCTTGATTCACACCACAGAAGCAAAAGGAAATAAGATATGTTTAACTTAATTGCTCAACAAGACATGAAACATCAAATACATTCACCATGAAGTTGCAAATAAGATATAAACATGTAATTACATTCAATGTCTGTTCCTAAGCATACATCTAAGTCCCCAAACACACATGGATGATCTATGCAACTAGATGTTTAAAGAGTTGTTTAAAAGTTAGATAAATTTTATTCCCTCCCCCTAAACTATGTTTGTGCTTTAAACTTCCTCCTCCTATGGCCAAATGTACTTCCGAGTGCTCAAGATAGTAAGGCAACGAGGCCCACCCTAGCTTCCCAGGTCAGCCTTGACAGTAAGAGTACTTCCCGGAGAGGATCCCCTTAAGGATCACGGGACAGTCCCCGGCCACTTCCCTCCGTTGTTTTCCTCAAACCCGTTTTAGATGGTGGATATGGCTGAATAAAGCCTCTAAAAGTTGCCTAAGTGTTATTATGACCCGCAGGTGGGTCTTTAGGTGTGTTGGGTTGCTTTTAGAAGTGTTTTAGGCACTTAAAATTTTATCTTTTAGCGCATGGACAAACTGAAAAAGTGTGAAAACGTGTGCTTGCAAGAGGTAAATTAAATGCTCATTAACATATCAAAACATGAAGGAAAAGTTACAAGAGATGTACCATTTATTTATTAACCATTCCACATGTGCATTTGAAAGTAAAGTGTGATATGTTATGTGTTTCAAAACATGAAATGAGATAACATGAATGGAAAAGAGAACTTAAAAGATAACCATCATTTACACACTATTCCATTCATCACATTAACATGCAATTGCAAAAAAAATAAACAACAATAACAGCTTGCCTTATGAAAGTGGGGAAGAAACTTCAAAATTTAAAATTGCTCATCCATATATGTGTTAACCATTAAAATGAAATATGTTCTTTGAAAGTTAAAGATTAAGCAAGATAATGACTAAGATCTTAAACCATGACTTAGATAACATATGCTTAGAGAGTGAAAGGCAAAATAACTTATGAAAACTAATAGATCTAGCACTTAAGAGAGATCATAAACCATTTAACCATTTAGCAATATAAGCATAAGAATATGAAGTAAACTTGAATAAATGAAACTTAGATGTGATGACTATATAGATTATCTTAACCATTAAGAGCATATAATCATCAAAAGAAGATAAGTTTCTCTTAGGCCTAGCGATTTTGGGGATTACTCTCCCAAGGTGCAGGCACATTAGCTTATTAAAAATGAAATAAAACTTGAAAAGAATGAAACCACTTACAATGGCCAAGGTAGAGGCAAGCCTACCATTGTTGGCCAAAGAGGGTTGTCTAATCTAAGAACAAATTATTGAAATAAAAGGCCACACAAACTTGTTTATTGGACAAGAGGGGCCAACCACTAAATGAATAAAGAATAAACTTGCAAAAGTTAAACTAATCTAGCCTTATTATGTTAGCTTATGATTATAGACAAAATAATGAATGAAATAATGAGATAAAACTTGAATTTACAAGGAGAAGAGTTGGGAGATAGTTACCCAACCCAAGAATGGTTCTTGGGGAAGTCTTCTAGAGTGATTTGGGCACCATTTCCCCCTCTAACTGGTAAGAAACTGCAAAAAACAACAAGCAAAATGTTGCTGGAAATGCTGCAAAACACACCCAAACTATAAAAAAAAAATTGTTTTTACACAGAATTTCTTTACATAAAAATATGAAATGAAAAGTTGATATTTTTGACCTATCTATGAGTGTTAGAAACTGAAATACAAATGGAAATGATGCAGCAAATAAAATGGAACAAAAAAACAAGGAGTGTGAGAAGGTTTTAATGGTAGGCTCATCTTGATGCTATCCCAATGAATCCTTTGAAGCAACCTGGAAGACTCAAAGCAATATGTGAAGCATGGAAGTAGATAGCAATATTGAAAAGACTAAGAATGTGAAATACTTCATACCCTAGGATATCCAATAAGCATAAACTAGAAAGAATACTCTTTGCTAACCTACTCTAGTAAAATACTTTACCATAGATCTACTCCAAACATACATAGAACATGAACAAATACAAGATCACCTCATGTGTAAGAAAAAAACTAGAATACTCTTAGAAATCTTCAATATCCTCCAAATCTTTTTTATTCCAAATGTGAGAGTGTTGGAGAAATACTTGCTCCAAGATCTCAAGAGCAATGAGTGAAATGGCAAGATGGCAAGAGCAAGAAGATGGAAGTGAAGAGAGATTTCATCATAGTAACTTTAGCTCAAATATTGGTGAGTTGGGAGTGAGGAGAGAGATCTATTTATACTTGGAGAGGCAAACCTACTTCTCTTGGATCAATGTCAAGTGTCCACAACTAAGCATAAGAGTAGATCTCAAGGCTAGGGTACACCATCTAGGGTTTGAAAGCTAGATCTAGGGTGTAGAAAAAAGCAGGAGGTGTTGGGATCAAGCAAAGAGGCGTGGGAGACCTTGGGATTGATGCCAAGGAAGGTGAGAGGTCTCAAATAATTTTAAAAGAATTATTTGTGGAGTTTCTAGAAGAGGGGGGGCATAAATCCTCTTGGAGGGGGCAAAAAAAGTGTGAAAATGAAGGAATGGAGGTGGATTAATGAGAAAAAAGGAGTGGGATCATCCTAGGAGGTGATGTGTGGGTCAAAGAGAGTCATAACTCATGAGAGGGGGGCCCAAATAAGTCACAACAAGCTCCACCAAGGAAAAACATCACTTGCCCTAGGGGGCCATTATTTTTTAGTGTAGAAGGTGGGTAAGGGGTTAGAATAGGTTGGAAAAGGTTGGGAGGGTTAGGTAAAGTCTAATATTTCTCTTTTTGACCTTAACATTCACCCAATAACTCTTTTTTACAAAAAATACAAAAATGACTTTGCAATTAAAATTGCTATTTTGACTATCTTTGACTCTGGGTGGACAAAGGCATAGCAAACTTCGTCCGACTGAGCTGAAACTTAGTCTATGGGTGTAGGGGGTGACTTTACATTTGTTTTGGGCAAAAATACCCCTATCAAAAGCCCAAAGACCCATTTTTTACAATATTAGCTCAAAAAATAAATAATTAATTAAATTATTAAAAATTTAATTAATTAAAAAAAACCTATCTAGACTCGACGAAATTCCGCGAAACTTTCTACACTGCCTGGCATGGTCATTTACATCATTCCTAAACAATAGCTACCAAAGGATGAGACCATTAGAATGTCGTTCACCCCTTTGGAGGAATTATTGCATGTGTGGAGGGAAAAACTCATGGGAAGCCAATTAGGCTCGAAAGCCCAATTGACAACCTGAGGATAAAAAACCCTCGGTGAAAGAAACTCTCCTAATGAAAACATCCCAAGGTACCTAACCTAACTATGATCCATGCAGAGTTATTACATTATCAACCCACGCAGGGGTGCAGAAATTTCATTTACAAAATTTAGTGCTGGAGCATCAAATGCCCAAGTAGAACCAATACTGTCTTCATCATATATGCATCAGGTGATGTATACTTCATGGCACATGAGTTGACCCCCTAGCTGAATAGGCGGTCAACAGTTCTAATGATCGAGCACTTTCAATGAAATTTCAAAAGTTGAGTCTCAGAGTGAAAGACATACTAGAGGATAAATTGTTGGATATATTTATTGGAGCCTTGAAGTATAACATTCAACATGAGGTGTGTCTCTTCGAACCAACAACCTTAGATAAGGCTTTCATGGTGGAAAGGAAGGTTGAAAGTCCAAATATAGTGATGGATACTAGAAGGACCACCGCTAACACCTATAAAGATATTAATGTTTCTTATTCTAACCCACCTCAACTTACAAGGTTGACACCTCAAAAAATGGATGAAAGAAGAGAAAAGGGTCTATGCATTAATCATGGATGAAAGGACATAAGCGTGGTGAGAATAAATTATTTTACATAGATGGTGAAGAAGTAGAAGAAAAAGAACATGAACCATGTCAAGCTTAAGAAATATAAGAGATTACTCCCGACAAGATTACTCCCACCATATCTTGTCATGTTGGAATTAGCATTCCTCAAACTCTCAATATAGAAGGTGTTACACATAAAAAATACTCACTTTGATAGTGTCGCAAGTGTCATCATTACAAAGGTCTCAAGTGTCACATTTTTCTCACAAGGTCGCAAGTATCGCATGTTGCTCACAAGTGTCGCAAGTGTCAAAGAAAGAATATTGCCATGATGCCTATGTTGTGCCTATAACGACATGAGAAGGACACTTAAAACACCTAAAACATTTGATTTGGAAGAGGAGAAATGAGTCAGCATCCTTACAAACCTTTTTCCATCTGAAAACACCTAAAAAACTAAGATTTGGAAGGAGAGCGCTCCCCTATACCTCTTCTGGGAGAGCTGGCACTCCCCCTTACACTATCTGGGAGCATTATAAATCTCTTTTGGACCTTTTGAGGGAGCGTTGGTGTCTTTAGGAGCAGTAGCGCCCACCTTAAGCCTACTAGAGAGTGTTGTAGCGCTCTGATGGCCCTTTTGACAAAGCGCTACATATTCTGCGCAGTAGTTAAGTTGTTGAGATGAATGGGGGAAGGATCCTTTCATTTTTGGAAGGCAGTTGGATTTGAATCCCTAGTCCAGCCATGGTCTTAGGGTAGATCCTCAACTGAAGGAGGAAAATTCTCAACTTCCCCAAGGATATCTCAAGTGGTTAAAGCCTCTCCAAGGCCATATAAGCAAGCTTTCTAATGGTGATGGGGGACTAGAAAAGGAGAATCACACCAAACTTATGATCTTATAAGTGGTGTTGGAACATAGATGTTTTGGAAGCAAGAGACCTATGATCTCATAGGGAGAAATCGGTGAAGCTATCATCATTCAGATTGTGGATCTTTTGAGCAAGGCATAGACAAGGAGGACTTGATGAAACTACTGCAATCCATCTATGTTTGTAAGCAATGTTGTGTCCTCATTAGTATAATTTTCTTGGCCTATTTCTTTCTTATTCGTGTTCAATATCACATGAATCTGTCTCTTTAGTATATAGATCTATTTCAGACTAATCTTGATAGAGTAATAAGTGGTCATACTTTGTTTGTCTACAGGATCCATCGAGGAGCGAAAGATTGGAGCTCAACTTGGAGCGTGCAGGGACAACCACCGGTAAAAGGTACTTCTTTTTTCATTCCTCCTGACACACTAGTCCACCTAGATATAAAAGGAATTTATTTACCATGATAAGCACTTTCTGTCTTAGAGTTAAGATTCTAGCTCTTTGATGAGATCTACATGTCCACGGAGAGATTTTCCTTCAACAGAAACTGGCGACTCCACTGGGGAGAATCAAATAATAACTTTTTGGTTTTGATTTTTCCTCATAGGCCTTGTCTTAAATTTTGTTTTCTTAGACCTTTTTTACCCCTTTATATCTGATTGCATTTGTTGATTGACTCTTCACTCCATCACACTCAGCTTGATTGCAAAAATTCCATTGAAATTTTGGGTTTTTTGACATTTTTGTGAGTTTTTTTAGCCCGACGCCCCTCTACCCATGTTAGCAGAGTGCCAACACTCCCTAGAAGTGTTGGAAAGAGCTTTATAATTCTCTAGTGGCCCTTATACCAGATCGCCAACCCTCTTTTGCCCAAAATCTCTTCAAAATTTCCATTTTTTGGAGGTCCATACCCTGTTTTTTCACTTGCTGAGTTGTTTTGAGATTCAATGATGCTTCCTTTGACCTTTGACATGCTTTGTTCTAAGAAGTAAACACCTTATTGTTCATGTTTTATGCCCTTCTTCATTATTTTTGAGTTTTTGCTGTTGAGAGCTCGAAATCGATCCGCTGTTTTTTTTCCCTCTCCTATCCGACTGAGCGAGAACTCCAGTGAAGGACATTTGAAGTCTATAACTCTTCTCATTTGGTTCTTTGAGGTCATCTGATCCAATCTCTTTCTCCTTCCTTTAGCATTTTTGGTTTTCTTTCTCTTGTTTGATTGCAAAAGGGTATGTTGTTTGTGCGAAATCTGCATATTCTTGTCTGAATCTCCTTGATCTGAAAGGGTAGTTGGCAGGACAAATTTTGCATTGAATTAATTATCATTCACATACAAGTACATATTAATGATTAGTTTGCATATTAGTTTGCATTTCTGAAATGTTGTAGCATCATATTGGATTTGATTGAGAACAAAATTGATTGAGGGCATTCCTTATCAAGTGTTTGATAGTGAAAATAACTCTTCCTCTTTCCCTTAAATAGGTATTCATTGAAAAGAAACGATTTATTATCATATTGCATGCATATTTTTGGGAATTGAGTCATCATTCCATAAATTTCACTTTCGTACACCCTCTGAGTAAACAACAACCATTAAAATCAATGCTTAACTAAAATTTATCAGACTTTTTACATCTTTGTTAGCAAACCTACATTAGTTTAAGGTGTA
>JZKD02S1657462.1:203481-222186 GCA_000966675.3 Picea glauca
TTAGCAAACCTACATTAGTTTAAGGTGTAGGGATTTGGAATAGGTTGAAAGGATAACTTTCCAAAGCTATCAAACAAACTTAGTATCTTGCGGTAGGGAGAGTCAAATACAATTGTCATATTGTCTTCCTAGGATCCCCCTCTCACATAGGGGTTACGCACAAGGTTGTATTTGGGTGAGTTACGGAGATTATCCCTCTGTGGTTCAATTGTTTGTAGTGGTCGGATCATATATTGTTGGTCACTGGAAGGTATGCCCATGATTATGTGTGGGAGCTTTTCAAGTTTATTTCGTACTTGTTATCCTGCCCATACGTTCCGACCGGACTATCGACTGTACCCACCCAGGGGCTGACTACGAGTTGGTGACCTTAGTAGCCACAATCTTTAGGGTCTCACACAAGGTGACGGTGAAGGGAAGTCTCACTGTACCTGGAACAAACGTTGGTCAAACTCACTCGGGCTCCTTGGAGGGTAAATCCACAATTACTGCATGGAATCTTGCACGAAGGCGTAAGTCCATTAAGTAGGTCGCCAATGTAACTGATCCACCCACTCTATCTCCGTCCCTTCCTATTTTGATCTCACGACGTTGGATTTCATCACCAACTACTGGTTTCATCGTAGGAAGGTTTGTTTGATTGATTGCTTCTTAGATTCGTAGCATGTGTTGTTTGTTTTACTTAGTGGACCTTAGGTCGAGTCAATGATAATGGCATCGAATCCTGGGAGTACCAAAGGAGGAACCCCTTCTTCTGGGGAACCTTATACCTTTCCTTCATTTGGAAACTTTGGTCCTCCATATGTTGCCACACTGAGTCTTCCAGGACTCACTATTAGATTACCAGTTTAGTTGTTCCCCACTCTGGTGATCCCGAATCCTCCCAATGTTTCAGCTGCACCTAATAATTTAGATGTCAGTACACCACCCACACATCAACCTCACGTCGAATTTTCACCTTCTTCGCCCATTAAGTCTCCTTCCATTTCTCCTTCTTCACCTAGTGAAATCTCTAAAGCAAGTAGCCAGGTTGATCAGAAGAAGAAGAAACGGAAAGAGAAGAAGAAGAAGAACCCGAAAAGGACAAAGGCCCAAACAACATAAGATGTTGGCTCTAAGAAAATAGTTACTGTTAATAGTACTAGGAGTGTTGATGAGGTCAAAAAGATTAAAATGAAGAATCTGAATCCCAAATTCCCTTGTAGTCTTTGTAAGGGTGACCACTTTCTGAGGGATCTCCCTGGTCTTACCTAGGTCTTAGAAATGTGGTCCTCCATGTCATCGGCCTCTGTCGATCATGTTGATGATACCTCATCAACTAGTGATGTTCAGGTTGGTAAGAAGAAGAAAACTGTCAAGTTCCCTTGCATGTTATGTAAAGGTAATCATTACTCTCACCTTTGTCCTCGCATGGACAAGGCTTCTTCTCTTTTGGAAAAAATTCAACTTCCAAAAGGTTATCGTAAGATTTCCTCCGACCAATCATTGGTTGACAGACTAATCAATCCATTTCCATCCCCAGTCAGTCCGGTTGATCAGGTGGTCAATCTAGTTTCCTCCTCGATTGAACCACAAACCCAAGTAGCTAATCCAGTTCCGTCATCGATCAGCCCCAAGTAGCTAATCAGCCATCGGTCGATCCCATTCCTCCATTGAGAAATTCCAAAGTGGTTGATCGAGTTCCATCACCGGTCAGTCCCACTCTTCCTCTAAAGAGTGCCAAAGTGGTTGATCCAGTTTCGCCATTGGTCGATCCCACTCCTCCTCTGAAGAGTTCCAAAGTGGTCAATGCGGTTTCGCCATCGGTCGATCCCATTCCTCCATTGAGGAATGTCAAAGTGACTAATCCAGTCCCTTCCTCGGTCAGTCCTACTCTTCCTCTAAAGAGTGCTAAAGTGGTATATCCAAGTCCACCATTGGTTGATCCGATCCAATCATTGGTTGATCCTACTCTCCTTCTAGAGAGTAAACCCGATACTACCCATGTTTTTCTCATTCATACAGACTCTACCGTGCCAGGGGGCATTCCTCCTTCTCCTGTGAAACCCACTCCAAGTAATGAATCCATCCTTTTTTATTGGGGTGTACTAACTCGACCTCGTCTTCCCTCTCAAATTCATTTCCAGATTACAGTACAGGTTCATGGTTGGAACATTCCTCAAACACTAATAGATGAAGGTGCATCCATTAGTATTTTGTCTTCTGTTGCTTGGTACGCTTTGGGTTGTCTGCAGCTTGCACCGGTTACACATAATCTGTTAGCTTTTAACAGAAGAACTAGTCAACCTTTAGGGATCCTTCCTCAGTTTCCTATAACTTTGGGAGGGAAAATTGTCTTTATCGATTTCATGGTAGTCTGAGACCCCTTGGATTTCGCCTTACTCATTGGGTGGGATTATGTCTATGCTATGAAAGCTCTTGTATCCACCCTTTTCCATGTGATATCTTTCCCTCATGATGGAAGAATTGTGACTATTGATCAACTTTCATTCATCGGCCCCGATTGGGTTACCTCCCTAAGTGGTTCTTATATGCAGACATTATCACCCCCACCGCATGTCAATTATGTGGCATTGCCTCCCATGACATCAACTTCCGATGATTTGGAAATGATAGTGGACATGGTGATTTCTTCGGTAGGATTATTGGAGCCTGATCTCTTTATTCCTATCATGACCCTCGACATGTGTTCCTTCTCGAGTGATTATCCTCCATTCAGTGAAGATCTCTTGGAGGTCATGACTGAGTTTTGTCCCTTGACATGGTATCCTTCTAGAGCGTTATCCTCTTGGAAGCCATGATTAAGAAGAAACCATGAGCATAGTTTCTTTTCTATGTGGCAAGCTCGTTAAAAAATGAAATAGAGGTCCTGAGCATAGCTCTTTTCCTAGGTAAAGCTCATTAAAAATGAAACAGTCACTTCTCTTAAACCTTCTTTTCATCCACCCTTCTCCTTTTTCTCATTTACTAGAGAAATTGGTAACGACCTCAGAGCCGGTGAATGAATTGAAGCTTGGAGGGCATGTCTCTAGCCTTTGATGATCATTCTAGAGTTAATCCACTAGATTTCAAGATGGGGGCATACCAAGCTTAGTCTTTGTTCTTTATCGTGCTTGTAAATACATGAGAATGCATCCGGGTAGAATTTTATCTCTTTTTCGGACCTGTATGGATACACGAAAAAGGAACCCCCGGGAGTCTCCTTTAAAATCTTTTCAGACTCTCTAAACATGAAAATATTTCCGAGTGATCTTGCTTCCTTTCCCACTCGTTAAATGGTTTGAAAGGGCGTCTTTCGAGTGATAATTTATCTCTTTTTTTTCCTTGTGAGACTAACATTATGAAAAAGGACAACATTGGAGTCATCTTTAAGTTCTTTTCAGACTCTTTAAACATGAAAATATTATTGAGCGACCTTGTTCTCTTCACGCTCGTTAAAGTATTTGAAGAAAATGTCTATTGAGCAATAGTTTATCTCTTTTTTGATCTCGTCAGACTACTTTATGAAAAAGGAACTAAGAGAGTTTTCTTTTAAGTGTTTTTCCAGACTCTATAATCATGAAAAACCTTCGAGTTTTATGTCTGTGGACTCGCTAAACAAAACATCGATGGGCCCATACGGGACCGAACCCTTACTTCTTCCAGTTCGTTAAACAAAGGAAGAGGAACTTACCAAAGGTGATTTATATCGAGCATGTGTTACCCTCCTCAAGCTCGTTAAATTAAAAAGAGGTACTCATCTATCTGGATGGGGGAAAAAATTGAAAGAAGCAAGCCAAGTAGTCTTTTTGAGAACATTACCACATAACTCTTAGAGTCACCCTTGAACACAACACTTTGTCTTTGCACACATTTCAATCTGCTAAATCTCTACACTAAGCCAATCCTTTGAGTTTCTTTCACTCCTCTAGGTCACCTGACGTAAGTCATAGCATCCAATGCATCATCAAGTTTTGGTCCATGTCATGTTTATGCTATTGTGCCTCAGTGTTCAAGGGAAGTATCTGCCTCGAGAGTCAGCCATCACAAATATCGTGTCTCAATACCTGTGTCAGTCCAAGTTCATGTGATCTACCATTTACATCTCTTTTTCTGTTTTGTGTCATTGATGGGGGATACATAAAGGCCCTCCTTCGATGAGCCTATTCCTATCGACTTCAACACATTATCCAGGAACTAGACTTAGAAACTAGTTAGTACTTTGGGACCTGCATGCCTCAATGGAAGGCCTCCTCACATTTGACAGTGGGTTTACATCATTGACCTCTGATTGAATGATTCCATGGATGTTTGACTTCAGCTCATCCATTCACATTCATTGGAATGTACTAGAGTACCTTGGGAATCATTGACATTAATGGTGATCTCCCTCGTGCTTGTTAACGGTTTACATCATTGACCGGTAATCAAGTGGTTTCTTCCATGTTCGACATCATGACATCTATTCACATGGTTAGATTCATACTACATCGGGATCGGTAAGAATCCCCTGGGTTGAGTGATCACTTTGATATGTACTTTTCCTAGGTTGCGATAGAGTTTATTTTGAACAATGACACATATATTGTTACATAGATCCACTTTGTATTGGTTGTGGATATGTCTTGTCATCTCGTAGATCCACTGTGTATTCTTCATGGCTACTATCAGTTCATGTCATAAGTGTATAGATTCACAATGTATTTTCAGTAGCTATACCTTTTTATCAATACCATTATGGATCCGCAGTGTATTTTATGACGGTCATATCTTGCAAGTCTTGATCACCCAAGCATATGAATGCCTGCCTTGTGTTTGAAACATGTCATAATATTTGTTGGATGTTTGTGTGTAGCTTCTGTTAGGTTCTATGCATCTATACCCTTGCTTGAAAGTCTACAAAGCATTTCAATTATCAGTTCCTATCTTCTAACTTCATACTTTAGGGGGAAATCTGTTACACATAAAAAATAGTCACTTTGATAGTGTCGCAAGTGTCGTCATTACAAAGGTTGCAAGTGTTGCATTTTGCTCACAAGGTCACAAGTGTTGCAAGTGTCAGAGAAATCATACTTCCATAATGCCTATGTCGTGCCTATAATGACATGAGAAGGACACTTAAAAAGCCTCAAACATTTGATTTGGAAGAGGAGAAATGAGTCAGCAGGCTTACAAACCTTTTTCCATATGAAAACACCTCAAAAAATGAGCTTTGGAAGGAGAGCACTCCCCTATACCTCTTCTGGGAGTGTTGCGCTCCCCCTTACACTATCTGGGAGTGTTATAAAGATCCTTTGGCCCTTTTAAGGGAGCATTGGTGTCTTTAGGAGTGTTGACACCCACCTTAAGCCTACTAGGGAGCGTTGTAGCGCTCTGATGGCAATTTTGAGGGAGCACTACCTATTTTGGGCAGTAGTTAAGTTGTTGAGATGAATGGGGGAAGGATCCTTTCATTCTTTGAAGGTAGTTGGATTCAAATCCCTAGTCCAGCCATGGTATTAGGGTAGATCCTGAACTGAAGGAGGCAAATCCTCAACTTCCCCAAGGATATCTCGAGTGGTTAAAGCCTCTCCAAGGCTATATAAGCAAGCTTTATAATGGTGAAAGGGGACTGGAAAAGGAGAATCACACCAAACTTATGATCTTATAAGTATTGCTGGAACAGAGATGTTTTGGAAGCAAGAGACCTATGATCTCATAGGGAGCAATCGGTGAAGAAATCGTCATTCAGATCATGGATCTTTTGAGCAAGGGGTAGACAAGGAGGACTTGACAAAACTACTGCAATCCATCTATGGCTATAAGCAATGTTTTGTCCTCATTAATATAATTTGCTTGGCCTGTTTCTTTCTTATTCATGTTCAATCTCACATGAATTTGTCTCTTTAGTAGATAGATATATTTCGGACTAATCTTGACAGAGTAGGAAGTGGTCATGCTTTGTTTGTCTACAGGATCCATCGAGGAGCGAAAGATTGGAGCTCAACTTGGAGCATGCAGGGACAAACACCGGTAAAAGGTACTTCTTTTCTCCTTCCTCCTCACACACTAGTCCACCTAGATCTAAAAGGAAGTCAGTGACCATGATAAGCACTTTCTGTCTTAGAGTTAAGAGCCTAGCTCTTTGAGGAGATCTACCTGTCCGCAGGGAGATTTTCCTTCAACAGAAGGATATATAAAAAAGACAAAGGTAGCAGTGTTGATTGATTCTAGTAGTACTCATAATTTAATTCATTGTAAATTAGCCAAAGTTTTCAATTTCTTTATATATAAAGCACCATAATTTTAAGTAATGATTGCAGATGGAGGAAATATCAATTGCTCAGGGAAATGCCTTAAGATCACTCTTACTATGTGGGAATATGTATTGAATAGTCCAATGATTTCTATCCTAATAGGTGGTGCTAATTTTGTCTTAGGGGTCAAATGGTTACAATCATTAGGAACAATCTTTGTTCATTTTAAAGAACTTCTCATTCAATTTTACTCTGCCTCATTCTCCTCTGTCGGATGAGTGTTAATACGCTTAAAAACCCTTATGGTAGAGCATTTTAAAACCATGGGAAGGATAAACATTTGAGTTAAGGGGTATCACAGGGAAACCAAGTAAGGTGATAAGATCTAATGTAATGAAAAAATTGTTTAAAAAGGGACATCATGGTGTAATTGCACAATTATGCTCCTCTAACAAAAGAATAGGAGCACCTCTAACAACATTATTGAATAAGGATTCATTCTCTTTCACTCCAGAGGAAACTCAAGATTTTGAACAACTTAAAGAGGCAATGTGCAAAGCTCATGGCTTAACCACACCAAACTTCACAAAAAACCAAAAAAATTATTCTGGAATGTGATGCCTCAGAAATTTACTATTGGTTGGTTGCTTCATCAATCAATATGCTCTACTATCTATAGATGGAGATAGATACCTATTTTACTTTCTACCTATAGATCGATATGAGAATGGAGTTTCATATAGCTAGCAAAAGCTATCTCCCTCATGTCAATATCTTGAGGAGAGATGTTCGTTGAGCCTTATTCTTCGACCTATATATATAAGTCAAGTACATAAATGACCTACTGATAGGTCGAACCTCAACTGATTTCCTTATAGATGTTGATTGAGCCCTTTCCAACCCGTTCTGATATCATCATGCATGTCATTTGAACCCTCAGTGCTAGGTTCTTTTGGCCATTGAATCCTTTACAATGTGGAGGACTTAGTTGCATCCTTTTGTATAGAGAAATCGTGAGGTAACTTCGGACCATCCAAACTCGAGGCTTCTTGGGAATCAAAATAGTATTTAGTCTCTTGTGATTTTCCTTTTCGCCTCTTTAATATGAATAATCTATAGAGTGGCTCGCATAATGTTTTCTCCCACAGTCGCCTTAAAGGCCCTTTTATTATAAATTTCTAGGATACATGACAAAAATTCTTCAACGGATATTTTCCAAGTAAGGTAGTATCTTTGTGTGAGCTGGGTGCATAGATAATTCCACCTTTTTTTATTCAAATCGAAAAGCCCACCCATTCACTTGCCATGGATAATACATTCCAAATAGAAAGAAAGATCAAAATCCTCCTAGGGAAGTGCGCTCTTATTTAGATCCACTAGATAATGCACAGATTCAACTTTGATTTTTACCATCATGACTACGACGGGTGATTCTTTACCACAGATGGAGACAAAATGGCTTAAAATAATTTCGTGGGACGATTTATTCTCTTCAATGTTATTGAAATTGAAAAGCATGGATTCACCCTTCGTTTGGAAGAGGATGTGAAACGAACTGAAGCAAAAGGCGTGACTTGTAAGGGACTTACTTGTATAGATACTTTTCCCCGTAGGCTATTTTCTCTCATTGTGTATTTCATATTCTATCTTTCGTAAGGATACTTACTATTCCCACTCCTCCTACGTGAACTAGAGAAATCATCATTGGTTTATTCACTGGCTGGAAGGAAAGATCAAACCCACCTATCGCTAATTACTATAAGGGAGGGGTTGTCCAGAGGGAGACTACCTACAGATTGAATGCCTTCACAAGGATGAGGTCCGAAACAGATATATAGTTCAACCATCCCATGGGGGGACATGGTTTGCAAAAAAAATAGAAACCTAGCCGAAACAGAGGAAGTCAGAGGTATTGAAATGGAAGGATGCCAAGTGAGGGTTAGCAAGGAGTGGACGAATGCCAGATGAGGGAGATCAAGTTGAGACAGACCCATCAGAGGGTTAGAAGGTTGGACGGATTAGGTCTTTGGGATATCCAAGGAGAGATTGCCCCATCTTTGGGATATCCAAGTCAGTACAAATAGAGACCTCACCAAATTGGTCGAATGTCTCAAGGCCCTAGTGTTTATGGGTAATAGTAGTCATGGAAAGGCCCTCCCATTTGGGAAAGAAATGAATTATTTGATATAAAACAATAGGATTATTTCCTTGGGTTTGGAATTCCTCTCCCTTTGGTTGAGAGACTACCTCAAAGAGAAAAGGGTTCTCCCTTTCCCGTAGTGAGAAGGTTATACCCTTATCTATGACTTGATAGGGCAATGTAACTCCTGGCAAGGAAACAAAAGGAAAGAACTTGCTAAACACCCAATAAGTCAATTAGGAATAACCGAGCGATAAATTTGAGAGCTAAAGGGTGGCCTATTAGAGTGGTAATAACTAGATTTCAAATGCTTTTCAAAGTGATAATTTCAATATTGAAATATTTCCTATCAATTATACATTCTATGCCTTGAAGTGGTAATTGTTAGAGTGGGAAGGTAGCGTATAAGGCATATTCATTTTCCATCTTAATACATGGTCATATAAGGTAACAAAGTGTTTCTATAGATTGTTTTTGTGCCTATATAATAGATCTTGACCAGCATCAATGAGCAATGAAATCAATCACCATGGTATGAAGCTTGCTAGCTCTTGGGCTGGCTAGCTGGTGTTGCCCTGTGTGTGTGTTAGGATGGCTAGATCCCATGGGTGTAAGGAAGCCAATCAATATGCATGCCTTTTTATTACTCTATTTAGTCTCACCTAGCAGAGACCCAACTCTATTGATTATTAACCTAAAGACCACTTATTGGCCGAAGATATTAATGCACCATAGATATAGTTTCGAGGTTGTGGGTGGGATAAATAATAAATGAAATAGACATCTATTTGTTGGGGCCTCATGCCCATAAACATATCAACACTGTCCATTCCCATCTGGTTATTAATTGCGATGGATCATCCTCATGGAGGAGGGACAAACCCGAGTGATCCATATTAGTGGCTAGCGCTAGAAGTTGGAGCTGAAGGCGAACCGATCACTAAGTGATAGTATCAGTGGGATTATTTGGTTTGGGGTATGTCTATGTCAACGAGGGATCTTGGGCGTGCGCTCCTTCTCCAAATCCTCCTCACTCCCATTAACCAACGCCTAATATCTATCATGCGTGACTTATTATTTACCTAAAGACACCAGACCGATGTTGATTCCCTAATATTAGGCTTAAAACCCATGCAACACCAAAGCCTATCTATCAACTTGTGTTATTTCTCACCCTTCCTCAATGTACTCGAAATGGGATCCTCTTCAAAATGGTCTGCCCCTCTCCTCAACATAAATTGCACAAATGCGGTGATAGGAATGGGAAATTTCCCCATGACCTAAAAGATGGAGTACATACATAAGGAGTTTGAAGGATCAGCTCACCTAGTTGGACTTTGGAACATATCTGGGCATTATCAAAATAGAGATGATCGAGGCTAAAAATTAATAGACGTCTGTCGTGATCGCACCCCATCCTTATCCTTTGAAGGTCTCTCTGAGAAGGAATAAGAGGAGCGAGATACATAATAGATATTTAAATTCAAGTCGTTCTAGCACCTAAGTGATCCAGGTGGATATCAGTGGCCACCTGCCTTTTTCGACTAGCTCAAAACAATTTTCTAGCAAATTTGACAATTTACTATTTTTAGCAGTTTTTAACTTTTGGGGCCATTTTGAGTGCCCAAATGAAGGTTTTTCGAGATCGAGGTTATCAATGATATTCAAAGGCATGATAGAGCCCCCAAAATGAATCTCCATGATGATACCTTTCCAACAGGCTATCACACGCCTAAAACGAAGATCGTATGCAAAATTAACGACCTCGGGAAGTTGATGCACCAACTTACCCAAACGGGGCCCACATGAATTTTCGCACATCATCTCCTAGGGTTAGGTTTTTGGATGCTAGGACTTTTGGAATTCCTATTTATTGTAAAAATGACTTCAGAGCCTCATTATAATTATATTCTTGCAAATGCAAGTATCCGTCACATCTCTTCTTGGAGATAAGCTTCCACCATTCTATCGAGTCTTTCACTCTGTATTTTAGAGTCTCTGTACATTTATTTCATTAATAGAAACTGTGTATTACTATATATCTGTGTTATGGTTGCATCTCTGATATATTTTTGTTATATTATTTAATATTTGCGATATCTCTGTACATTTCTTTATTATATCTTAAATCTCATTTCATGCCGAAAATAATCCGGATTAGTGGTATCAGAGTAGGCTACTCTTAATCGTTTTTTCAGAGCATGTCTCTGATGAGTTCCAAGTATAGAAAGTTGGGTATTGATTTTTTCTCTCTTGAATAAAATCACTCTTGCACACCCAAGAAACCCTCAATGGTGGAAGAAAAGAAAAACGACGGAGCAGACGATCCTATCAATCTATTGCTTGAGCAAGCTCTCACATGACAGAGGGACGAAATGATGGAGAATTTTTTCCACATCCTTAAATGCCTACCGATAGCATCAAGTGCATCTTCATCAAGCAACCACTTTGGAGGCACCTCACTGTTCAAGGTACAAGTTAATTTTGATATTCCTTTATTTGAAGGACAGATAGATGCAGAAGCCCTAGAAAAATGGTTAACTTTGCTAGAAGGTTATTTCTCTCTTCACAATTTTTTCAACAAAGAAAAGATAAACTTCACACTCCTTAAAGCTCTCCCTCATGTCAAACATTGGTGGGAAACTTACTGGGAGAAAATTTCCACAGAGGAGTTTGAAATATATGGGGCCGATCCCACTTGGTATTTTTTTGTGGATGCGGTAAAGGAACAGTATTACCTTGTTGGAAACTATGAGGACCAATACATGAGATGGACCACATTGCGACAAGAGAGGGGCCAAGCAGTTCCAGAGTTCACCAATACCTTCCATACCTTGTGTACCAAGCTGGGTATCAAAGAATCTGAACGAAATTTGATTCTGAAATACCGTGGGGCTCTACATAGATACATCCAAACTGAAATGGATTTTATGGACATGTCATCACTCGGTGCTACCTATCGATATTCTATTAAAATAGAGAAGAAATTTAAGCACCATAACAAATGGGATTTTGGTTCTGCAAATCCGGGACAATCAAAGTATGACAAAGACGTCCCTAACAAACAGTCTCTCAAAAACTAGTCCAAGTCACATGAAAAGAAGGGTCACAGGAAGACAAAGAAGGACACCGGAAAATGGTGTGATTTCCACAAAATCCCTTGGCACAACACCGATGAATGTCGCTCAAAAAAATCATTATTGGCTGAGATCAAAGACAAGGAGTTGAACCCTAATTCAAAATCTGATTCTAAAAATACTGGTAAAGGACAGATCATTGACGCAAACCCCACAGCTATTGTCGCGATCATAATAGTTCAACCAGAAGAACTAACAGATCCTGAAGAGGGGGAGAACCTTTTTCATTCATAGATGTGGGTGAGGGGGACTCCACTTAATTTTATTATTGATAGTGGAAGCCAGAAGAACCTCATCTCAGCAAAGTTCGTCAAACAGTTGGGATTGTCAACAACACCACACCCACAACCATATCACATCGGGTGGCTTCGCCAAGCATGAGATATTCATGTCAGCCAACAATGTCAATTCTCATATGGCATCCAACCCTTTAAGGATGAGGTATTATGTGATGTTTCCCCACTATATGTCTTTGATGTTCTCTTGGGACAACCATATATGTGGAAGTGCCACGCTGTTTGTGAGTCTCGACCCCGCAGTGTCATTGTTTCTCTAGGGAGTCATCCCTACAAAATACCATAGGTAGTTCCAACTACTGTTCCACCTAAAAAGTGTCACAAGGTAGTATCTCATACTGCAAAATTCATCTTCTTCACAATCTGTTCAAAATGGGAACAGAAGGACACTGCAACCACTACAGCTTAACCCCAAGCACTCTCTATCCAACGGAAGCAGGTTGAAAAGGATGCAACAAAGAGAAAATATTCCTTTTGCACACCATCCTCTCATGTGGCCTGACTTGTTGAACAACTTCAACCTCAATAGGTTCGTGACAGACTTCCACAAACTGAGCAACATGACATCTCTGGAAAGGCAAGAAAGTCACCAAGATGCAGATTCAACAAATGCTTTTCCCTCTCCCTCAGGAACTCAATGCAATGGATACCATTTCTTCTTAAGGAGGGAGGATTAATCTAGGTGTATATTAGTGGCCACCCACCTTTTCTGACTGGCTCAAAATAGTTTTCTAACAAATTTGGTAATTTACTATTTTTAGTAGTTTTTAACTTCCAGGGCCATTTTGAGGGCCCAAATAAAGGTTTTTTGCGATATAGGTTCTCAATGATAACCAAAGGAATAGTTTATCCCCCAAAATCAATATCATCGACAATACCTTTCCAACGGGCTATCACACACCTAAAACAGAGATCGTATGCAAAAGTTACAACCCTGGGAAGTTGATGCACCAACTTACCCAAACGAGGCCCACATGACTTTTGGCGCTTCATCTCCTAGGGTTAGGTTTTTGTATGTATAGGACTTTTGGCATTCCTATTTATTGTAAAAATGCCTTCAAAACCTCATTGTAATCATCTTCTTGTGAATGTGAGTATCCATCACATCTCTTCTCAAAGATAAGCTGCCACAATTCTATCAAGTCTTTCACTCTGTATTTTAGAGTCTCTGTACATTTATTTCATTAATAGAAATAGTGTATTATTGTATATCTGTGTTTATGGTTGCATATATGATATATTTTTGTTATATTATTGAATATATTTGATATCTCTGTGTATTTATTTATTATATCTCCGATCTCATTTCATGCCAAAAATAATTTGGATCACTAAGCCTAATGGATAGTGGGAGTTGTTATTCCACTTTCATCTGTAACCTATTTTGATCAAGTCAAAAGGGTGGGATAATAGGTTTAATCTACCCATCAACCAAATGGTGCACTCACACCTATTGAGTGGTCAATGGGGGAAAGAGATAGATCACCCATACCAGAAGGAGAAATCAAAGGGAATCATCAATAATGAAAATTGTGGTGCCTCCTGTCTAGGCATTTGTCAAGTCTCAACCAACCCTTTTCACACCTTGAGCTGGACCACCCTCACCCAAGCTGGTAAAAGCACTCTCTATGGATGGATTTCCTATTGTAAGGATCTATGGGAAAGGTCTTCTCTCTTTCCCATCCCCCCTTCCTGATCAATCTTTCCATACCATAGCTCTTCAAGGAGATGTGCTCTTCTAGATACCTCCCCTTTTTTATACCTGATTTAGATAACTCATCTCTGTATCCAAAGCATAGTAGGAAAAAACTCTATTCATTAGGTAGGAGAAGGTAAATTAGGTTGAATTGCATCTAGTTTCTTACCCTCATAATCACCTAGAGAAATCAAGAAGGAGGCATCATGCTTTTTTCTGTCTTCATTAGGTAGGGAAATCAGTCTTGAATCTTGGTTTTTCAATTCAATAGGTTCATCCTTAGGATTTTCTCTTGGTTTTTAGGTCCTTCCTTATATATTATATTTATTATGGTCACTACATGTTGTGATTCAACATGTAGCATAGCATGTTGTTTTTCAACATGCATAGAGGAATAAACACTACAAAGTTGCAAGAGTGCATTGTTAATAAGGAGCATAATGCATTTCTCTCTCACAGACCTGTGTATTGTGATTCAAATATGTGACGAACTCATATGCCTCAGCTATACATAAGTGGTGTCGTGCTTGCTAGTAACTAGTAGGACTTCACCAACGATATACTATGACCGACCAATGGGGGTGAGTGTGTAGGGATTAGAAACATAGGCTAATCACTTAGATATTGATTCATATTGGCTTCACTATCAAGAGGATTTCTTCTTAGCTTGACAGGTGTCTTCACTCGTTGCTTGTCTTAAATAACATAGAATATATTATTGGATTGGATAGGACTTGGATTTGATATATTGGCTTGGGGATATCCCCAAACCCCTCGAAAGGGAAGTAGGAAGGAGGAATTAGATAGGTAGCTACGAGGAGGCTTTTTTTCCATTAAGGTCTAAGGTCTTAAAAATAAATAACTCAAGATATAGAATTCTTTAGGGTGAGAAATATAAAGATAGGTTGACTTTAGGGATAAGGAGTTCTTAGATTAGTATTTATATTATTATTTTAGGAATATTCAATTAGAGAACAACCACAAGAGAAGAAGTTAGTTGGGAGGCATCGAGCCTGCGAATCTCCACCCCTCATTACTCATCACTAGGAACGAGAACTCATAAGTCTTCATCAGTAAAAATACCAAAGGTGTAGTATTAATATTGTATTCCTCTTTTTAATGTTATAGGTATTTCTTTCTATTACTTCAATTACTATTGCTCCTACAGTGAACAACACCATCCCTAATAAACCTCTAACTCACTCTCGAAGAAAGGTCAACAAATCCATTACTATAGAGTTAAATCTATCTACAAGGAACAAGAGTCAGCTTCTCTTATATTCTTCTTACTCTTAGATTCTTACTCCTTACTCCCTCAAAGGAATCCTTGGTCTCTCATAAAGATACTGTTAACTAAACAATAGGAACGATAACAAGAAGCAATAGATTCTTACATCATTATTAGTCAACTCCTATAAATCAATAAGGAATATAGAACTGGGAACAACCACCTCTTACTTCCTATATAAATATAGGACTAACTCTCTTTATAACTACAAGCTATAGCTCTTTCCCTCACACATTAGATCTTATATATCAAACCACTAGTAACATTACTCTTGTACTAGTAATTTATCTCTTGTACTAGAACCTTACGCCTCACTTCCACAACCACTTTGATTGGTAGTTTGATAAACAAACCCACACTTCATACTATAGAGATTGAGATACACTCTTTATTCAGGGAAGGATTCCATACTCATGTTGTAGTTAACAACTATGTCCCAGGCTTATCATTGGAAAATAAGAACATGAATCAATAGTTCACTCCTCACTTATATCAATCATCTATCACTATACAAGGAATAAGAGTAAGCTCCTCTTATATTCTTATTAGTCCAAGAACTCCAAACAACAAGGAACATAAGATACTTAACATTAATAGAGAAGAAAAGAAATAAATTACTAAGTTTATATACTCTTACTTAGGGAAACAAAACTATAGAAGGAACATAGAACTGGGTAGATCATTCACATAAAACTAGAGAAGGAATCAACCAACTCATTAGGAACTACATGAACCAATAATACACTTTACCTAAGAGAAATTCCACTCAACACACACCTGCAGTACTTGAACCCATAAATTCATTACAAAGGCATTATTATGTCATACTTTGACCAATAAACCCACACTACTGAATAAGGAGATAAAAAAATACAATTATTATACTTAGACTTCACTTATACTAGCTTATACTCTATAAGGAACATTCAAAATCTCTAAGGAATCTTAGACTTAACTACTCACTCTATTGTTGAAGAACAAGGAACTCTTGCTTCAAAACAATACCTATTGTTTATGAAAAAGTTACTTGTGTTTATGAACAAGGATTAGTATTCTCTTTCACAGCAATCACAAGACCTACAAACACCAAACACCCTATACTGCTTCTTGGTATTTCAAACCTTCAACTCAAGCTATCCCCTTGACCTATGCCTTTTATAGTACTGCTATTGGATAGAACCCAACTTGTACGTGCCTTTGTAGGGAGGGAATGTCAGAGTAACTAGAACATCTAGACTAGCTCTACAACATTTTGGTCCTCGATCTTTATCTTCTTCATCATTTGCTTAGCCCACTGCATCAAACACTGGATCTAAGGCTGATCCTACTAGAGAAACAATCAACATTCACTATGCATCGGTATTACTAATAGGTGATGCTCCTACTTATTTATCTACTAATGCTCTCACTTATGAATAGCCTATGCTCTTGGATCTATCCTTGATTATCCTAATTATGAGTCTCGCTCTTACTATGACTATCAATCACGAACATCAAGAACTCCTTGGTCTAACCCTTGATACCTATGATGGATAACCTTACAATACAAGTGCCACAACAAACTAGCTTAGATCCTCTCTTTTATTAATGAAACATTGACAAAATCCTACACATGGGTCACACCACAAAAGACATATTCCGATCGTCATGATACCGAGACAACAAATTAGTAGGTTAGGGATTGAGACCTTGCTTCTACCCTTCCTTGGGACCATTAGTTACACTACTTAAATGGTTGAACCTGATAAGTGCTCTTCTTTATCAACAACTCCTACAACAGAGGAATCAACAACTTATAAAACCAATTGAAAGGACTGGGTCTCTAGTTCATACTTGATAGAGTTAAGCAAGCAAACCTAATAAACAACAACTAGGACCTTGGCTCCACATCGCTATCGAATTGGTAGAAATGAAAGGTATCATTGGATATTACAGAAGAGGAACAACCACCTACATGAAATGATATTTCTCTCTTAGAAACAAGAACCAACACTTGTCCTTCTCTCTTCATTATATAGGAACCACATTGATCTGGGAAACACACGAACCATATCTTTTCTCTATGAACCAGAAGATCCTAGCTTATTCACTATTCTTTTGAAAGGTGATTGAGTCAACCGAGTTTAGCCATGTGTTTCTTAGCTTCATTCTTAGACTGGAACAAACAATGGAGAAGGAGAAAGACTAGACATGGAGACAACACACTTGATACAGAGAAAGACCAGAGACATGGACAACAACAAAGTTCTATAGAAAAAATCTCTCATTATGTTTCATTAGGACCAAAACACCTAAAAACAACTGAGAAGAAAGAGAATATATTAGGTCTTAGGTTAGCTTATATTATTTAGGGATTAGGAAAGTCCCTTTTATAACTCCTTGGTGCATAGGTCAACCAACAACCCAGAACCATACCCTCACATAACAACCAAGGACCATAGGTTCTAGTTAAGGTCTTTGTTTCATAGTTTAGATTCTTGGGTTAGGAATTCTATATTATAATTAAGTTGGTATTAACATTTATATCTTCCTCTTAAGAAATTAGGTAGCTTATATTAGTAAGTATCAATTAGTAAGGAGCTCTTTAATAAAAGTTAAGATAGGTTAGAAGGTCTCCTTAATATAGAAGTTAGAGTATATTCTTTTTCTTTAGGTATGAGTAACATGGGATTGAAAAGGTTAGGTATTAGATCTTAGGAAGTAGAACTTAGGTTATATTAAGGAAGAAAGGATACTTACCTAAACATAGTGAGAGGAAGGAATTGTTCACCTTATATTCTCAGTAGTCCCTTAATAAGTCAAGAGGAAACTTATAATATTTATTTCCATCACTTCAAGGAAGTAGATTCATTAGACTGTTATTAAGACACATTGTCATATTAGTATAAGCCCTCAAACATTAAGATGCAACAAGCAATATCATAAGTACAAGGAATTACTTCTTCTTTCTTAGTGAGGGAATATTCTTTAGGAATTAGGAATAAGATCTTCTCATGTTAAGATAGTGTTTCTATAACTTGAAAAAATGAAATATTAGAAAGGTATTACTTTTAAAGTATTAAGTCTTATTCTTATTTAGATGAAGAAATATTGGAGTATTAATCAATTAATATAGGTTAGAAGGTTAGGTATAAGTAAGGTAGTCTTTTAGTAAGGTATTTAGAAGGGAATCTAGATTAGAGTATAAGTCAACTCCTAACTATATTAGTCATCTACAACTAGAACTCAACTTACACTCTTAGACTCTATAAACTCTGACAACACAAAGATACCATTAGAACTCTTCAAAAACTTGTTGATTAAGGTTGGTTGTCATTGATGTAAACCCTTGAAGAAAGACCCATAGAAAAAAGGTTTGGGTAATGGACCTAATATTGTTTGATGTAAATATGACTCATTATTGTTTTTTCATGGTTGATAAGAAGTAAATATGGATAAACTCCAAAGTGGTCCCTTATGGTGAAAGCCCTCACAAGAAGATGCTTTGTGGAGTAAGAGAACCCATGCTTAATTGTAGAATAATTAGATGAAGGAAAGTGAAATTGTTAGGGAAAATATCCTAGATGGATAGTTCTTGTCATGTCATTTCCGGTGGTATGTTGAACGTCACATAATTCCTCACAGTTAGAGAGTTATGGCCATGAGAAGTTGGAGACCCCGGGTTTGGGTAATGGACCCAAGTTTGTTTGATGGGTAACGGTATGAGTTATGATATATTTTCAGATAATAACATTCTATATGGATAGTACATGTCATGCCATTTCTGGTGGTATGTATAACGTCACACAACTCCTCACGGTTTGAGAGTTATGGCCTTTCGAAGTTGGAGGACCCTCATATGTCATCTAGAAGCCCCAAAAGGTCAAAGTAGTCAAAGTGGTTTAAGAGATTTAAAAAGGTAAATAATAAAGTGAAGTGATGAGTGTATTATAA
>JZKD02S1657462.1:260436-317533 GCA_000966675.3 Picea glauca
CTAAGAAGTCCTCTTACATTTATTATATCTAATTACCCATTTATTATATCTAACTACCATAGTGGGCCTTATTTAATAATATAGTGGACCTAGTCCACCTTACATTGAATGGTCTTCATTATCATCACTATGGGCCCTCTGGGCCCCTCCACTACCTCTCTAGCTACCTTACATTCCATCCCCCTTATGAAAGAGTTGTCCTCAATGCTTGATGTACAACCATATACCAGGGTCCCCTGCATAATTGTGGACCATAATGCTGAAGAATACTAAAGAACCAAAGTCCCATGTAGAAAGGAAATCCATCATGCTAAAGTAGTCCAACTACCATTGTAAACTAGGGTCACATGTCCAAGTGCTCATGTGAACTCCACACGGAAGATATCGGCACCCAATAACCAACTGAAAATGATGCTCCCAGTACTGACACCTATAATGTGGATCCAAATAAAAATATTCGTCCACATAGTGGGAGAGGATCAAAGATGAATCTGGAAGAAACAATACCATTGTAAAATATTTATACTAAACAATGGTAACTAGCTCCTGATGTGGGACATCGATGTTCTCTACAGAAGGTGGAGTAGAGTCATCAAATAAAATATGGAAGTGGTTGTCATCCCAGAAATGACAGCTATCCATATACCAATAATCACAATCGGCCTCAAAATCATACCAAGCATATATTTCTTCATTATATTCATCCCTAAATCCCTCCATAAGAAATATCTCCTACATGTTATTCAATGAATCTTGAATACTACAAAAACTATCATTGAGGCCGTCAGTGAGGCTGTTTGTGAGGCCATGTACAAATGCATCCAATCTGTCATCCTATGTGTGAAACAATTGGGCTTTGAATGATTCAAGAATTTATTTTAGGTTTTGAGAAGAAATATCCATATGATCACCCTATGAACTCTTCAGTCCCTCAACCGTCATGAAAAAAAACAAAAAATAGACCCCATAAGTTACGACAAAAAATCACGGCTTTTTCTAGAAAAACCCTAAAAACTGTTGAAGTTAAAATGCTCATAACTTCACTTCTCGGACTCCATTTTGGATCATTTGTTTTTTGAAATTGGGTGAAATTATGAGAGGAACTCAGATCTATAATTTATTTGAGCAATTTCGGCCTCCATATCCTATAGAAATAAAAACATTCTCGCCGTTGTCCGTGGAAAAAATCCTGAAAATTTACAGATTTTAAAACTTCAATATCTTGACTTCCCGGACTTCGTTTTGGATGATTTTTTTTTTCAAATTTGGTTTTTTTCTAAGAGGAAATCAGAAATACAACCCTTTTATGTAAAATTTTCATATAAATATACCAAAAAATTTGGGAATGTCGCGGCCCTCTTTTTTCTTCTCCAAAAAAAAAATCTGCAAAAATATTTGCCCACAATGTCTTCCCAAGGAAAGTGCTCTGATACCACTTGTTAAGAACCAAATACCTGCATACAAAATATCAAAATATATCCAAATATATCTTAATACAATCACCACACAAGATATATGAAACCATATAGAAAAACACAACTTTATTATATCAAACCCTTGAGGTAGGGCAACATCGTACAATGGATCCTATTACGGGAGGGATCCTCTCATATTCACTTGCCTCTTCGAGGGGGAATCCTCCTATTGAGTTACTGCTCCAAATACACTAATTATATTCATGTGCCATTACATTGCTTGAACCCCTTTATATAGTGCTACGATCACCTAAGAACATTCTAGAGAAGGAATCTTCTAGACATAGAATCTTTTAGAAGTAGAAACTTCTAAGAAGTCCTCTTACATTTATTATATATAATTACTCATTTATTATATATAACTACCATAGTGGGCCTTATTTAATAATATAGTCGACCTAGTCCACCTTACATTGAATGGTCTCCAATATCATCACTATGGGCCCTCTGGGCCCCTCCACTACCTCTCTAGCTACCTTACACTTTCAGTCTAAACGCTGGAAGGAAACATAGCCGCTAGGATATTGAGCTCGTTGAAGAACTGTCGCTAGGGCTACTAGCAGAAGAAGCTTCCAAGACACTGCCACTAGGGTTACTAGCAGGAGTAGTTGCAGAATCCCTAATCCTTTCATTGAGGCACCTTAAGTGAAGATATTGACCTAATATCTAGAAAAATCAGTGCACCCTAGCCTAGTGCATATCCTGATACTCTCAGCAAGCCAATATGCGAAGTTTGAATTTCTGGTCAAATCTAGGGTTTGACCAAGTCAAGCAAGCCATGACTAACTCTATGAAGTCTGAGAACAAGTTAGATGGAGCCTCTAACTTTAGAGCGTGGAAGACAAGGATTGACCTCATCCTTGCCAAGACTAAAGTGTTAGATATCGTGAAAGGAAAAATCATGAAGCCAGAGTTTGAAGAAGGAAAAGATAAGGAACTGTAGAATGTTGTAGCTATGGAGAAGTTCAAAGATGTTGGCATCAATGCCATGAGTATCTTAGTGGATTCTATAAAAGACCACTTGATACCCTACATATCCCATATTGACTCATCGAGGAAGATGTACAATGCCCTAACAAATATCTTCTCAGTCAGAAACATTAGACAAGTTATGAGTCTGAAGAATTAGCTCCGTAACATGAAGATGAATGATGATGACAGCGTAACATCATACTATGTAAAGATCTCCCAGTTAAGAGATCAACTACAAGTTATTGAAGAGATCACTTCAAAAAAGGAATTGGTGAACATAGTACTCAATGGTCTTCCCAATACATGGGATGCATTTGCTGCAAGCATGAACACAAGGAAATAGTACTCGACATTTGAATAAATTTGGACTTGGTGTGCTCAAGAAGAGTCAAGGATCAATGCAAAAGAGAAACCCCAAAAGAAGTATGATGATCAAGATTTCACAACAAGATTCAAGAACATCAAGAGCAAAAGGAAGTTTGGTTCAAGGAGGAAGAGGAATCAAGGAAAAGACATTTCAGAAGTGCAATGCTTTAATTGTCGAAAGTATGGTCACTACAAGAATCATCATCCCGAGCTAAAGAAAAGGAAGGAGAAACATGAAGCATCACTTTTCAAAGAAAAGGAACCTACAAAAAAGGCTAAGTGGGATGGAAGAGACTTCTTCTTCTAAAAGGTAACAATACTCTTCTTATTTTCAGTACATATCTTGTTTGCATCGTCTCTATACATATCTTGTATATCTATCTCTTGGAAAATAATGTGTTCCAAGAAGAACTATACCTATGGAAGAACAACAAGATGAAAATGGATATCATTAGATAATACACATTAAAGGATAAAATACAAATCATGTGGAAGCTATTGCAAGATAATCTGAATCAATCATGAAGAGACTTAGAAGAAGAAAAGACAGAAAGAAGTCAACAATTGAGAGGAAATTGGAAAAAGACTTATGACATTCTATAGAAAACAAAAAGATGGAAGCGTGGACTCTGTTATACAAGAGAGACAATTATATACTGCAGAAGACAATAAGGATTTAGATGGAAGAATGGAATCTGTTAGACAAGAGAGCCAATTATATATTACAGAAGACAATAAGGATGCAGATGGAAGCGTGGACTTTGTTAGACGGAGGGAGCCGATTATATGCACTCTTACATGAAGCAAGGGTTAGGAGGGAGCTAATAATATGATTTATTGAAGATGATGAAATATATATATCCATGGTAACAACCATGAAAGACAATACGTGTTTAGTTCTATCGCAGAAGAAGACTTCTTCGAAGAAATTCCTCTAAGTATTCCTGGTTGTCCATCCACATCCATGATCCTATGATGAAAGAAAGAAATGGAATATTTAGGGAATGGAACCTACTCCATGGTCCCCAGATATAAACACGAGGAAGAACATGAAGATTACAAGAAAGAAATAAGATCCAGAACAACCAGACATAATATTAAGAATCAAAAGATTACCAGCCTGATATGAACCCAATAAAAGAAGTCAAGTAGAAGAACTGAAAGTCATGATGAAGAATAGTGTATGGAATACTTATGAATGAAATCATTTCAAGATCCAGAACCAAAGGTTCTCCCAGATGGAGGGAGAAGACTATGATGATTACCTGTTCCGGTACACTAGACATATCACTACATGAGTCATTATATCATCCACAACATCCATGAGTTGGAGTTCTACATCAGATGAACACAAAGAATGTTCTCCAGAGAAATTGAATAAAGAGCGTATGAAGAGAAATCTCAAGACTTTGAGGCATATCAGAAAGAGACTCTTGTATGAAGATAGAAGAAGATAATTTGGTGGAGAACCTCCAGTGCACAACAGAAGCATGGTGAAGATTTCCTATAAAGATGACTACTCAGTAGATCATATCTCATGATGACAAAAGAAGTGCCACATGGATATGTTCCATCTTTCCAACTATGATATATTCTATTGTTAAGATCTATATGAATCCTTCACAGTGTTCCAGACTAAAGTACATTTGAAATCAAGCATTAAATTATCCATGATGAATTCCAGAAAGGAGAAAATGATTCTCCAATACATATCTCCACAAATGAGCAGATAAGTAGACATTTTGAGATGAAAGAGTTTGCGTACTCAAGCTAGAGCTCGTGGAAACAACTTCCTTCTTTTTGAAAAAGGAATAAATGACTCTCCGAGTTAGGAGGGAGCACTGAAAACATTATTAAATACATTCATTTTCAAGATTGAAAAATAGTCCATCTTGATCAAATGCTTTCATGTTCGGAAAGTGGATTAAGATTTATGAAGGACAAGAACTTCCCATTGTGGTTAACATGGGAAGTAGTTTGATTGTTTATGTATCATAAACAATGAATTCTCATTGTGGTTAACATGGGAATTGGTCTAGGGAAGTCTCTCTTCTTGAGGGTTACTCAAGAAGACTGGCCCACCTCGCTGGGCAATGATTTCTCATTGTGGTTAGCATGAGGAATGGTCCACTTTGGAGGTTGATGTAGGACAGTATTTTCCTCTTGTGGTTAATAGAGGAAATGGTCTAGATAGTCATTCATTAGGGTTTATACATTCTCTCCCAAGTGAACTTTGATTAGTGTAGGAGGAATGACCCAAGGTGGAGAATGGTCCAAGTTCAGCAATCAGGGACAAACATTCCTTAGGGTTTATACATTCTCTCCAGGGTGCACTTTGATTAGTGTAGGAGGAATGGCCCAGCGTGGGGAATGGTCCAAGCTCAACATTCCTTAGGGTTATACATTCTCTCCAGGGTGCACTTTGATTAGTGTAGGAATAATGGCCCAGGGTGGGGAATGGTCCAGGTTCAGAAGACATGACAGTTATTCTTTCTTGCTTGGGAAGAATAGTCAAGATATCTCATTATTCTAATATGACGTGGATATTCTTTTAGAGCTCATAGATGTGAGTGAAACATTGGCCCAGATAATTCAATTTATATCATAACATTGTTATTGTGCAGGTTGCTATCATAGGTTTGTTATGAAGACCGTGTGACATTAGATGAAGACTACTGTGGTGGATATGTTCCACTATTTGTGAGGAATATATTCTTTTAGAACTCATATATGTGAGTAAAAGATTGGCCCAGATGATTCAGTTTATATCATAACATTATTTCTGTGCAGGTTGCTATCAGATGTTTGTTATGAAGACTATATGGGAGTAGATGAAGATTACTATGGTGGATATGTTCCACTGTTCGTGACTATACATTGTTGATCAAGTACTTGTGTGTTACTTGGTGTGTTAGTGAACCACTGAATTGTAGTTATGTACTACTATGGATAGACAAAGTTGTGTTCTATTTTTTTTCTAATTTCCTTGAAGACTATCATCAGTTTATTGGAGATAATCATCAACCAGAGGAATGATGAACATAGATTTTTCCAAATAGAAAATGGGTCAGAGCATGGCTCTTGTATTACTTTATGGTGTGAGTGACTTATCCAACATCATGTCTAATTACTCATATGAAGTATGGTTTCAAGAGATGATGCAGTTAATGGTGATGGTGATGCTCATGTTCTAGTCACGAGATAGTCTAGACGACTATATTGATGCTACCGGGTGAATGGTATGTTTTTGTGCTCAACACCATTACCTATAATACCTCCCTAGCTAGGAGGGAGTGTTGATATTATGGTAGCTACAGGAGGTAATTACCTCCATGTGTGAACCTGACGAGAATAGAAGACTCTGGGAAGCAAGATAAACCCTAATGAGTTGGATAATAACCCTAGAAGTCTTGTCAGCTCAAGAAGATAATTTATATTAGGTTATTAGCCTCCAAGAGAAGAAGTTGGCTAGAAATAATAATAATATACTGAACAGAAATGTACCCAGAAGGAGAAGTTAGCCCCAATAAATCTGGCAGAACCACTATAAATGCAGGGCACCAATTCTCATTTGACACATCTCAAAATTGCAGAGAGAAAATGGTGCGCACTGCAGTTCCTAGTTTGGTGCGCATGAATGGAGGAGAGTTGCAGGTGCAGCTGCTACAACAACCAATTTTAGTATTGGCTTGGACTATCTCTTGGCTAGGGTTTGGACTATCTGATCAACTATTATTGGTGCACTATCCTTGGAGGAAGATGCACTACACCTTGGTTGGTTATCTAACTTAGGGTTTTCTTCCAGAGTAATTCTTAGTCAAGGTTAATGTGCTCGAAGGGTGACTTCAGCCTATGGTTTGGTGAGGAGGGTATCGTCACTGGTAAAATGAGCACACAATATTCTATATTCTAATAGGATTGAGGTTCTTACCAAGCACTCGCACCTGCACCACCAGGCTAGCGGGAAGTCCTTTCATAGATGGAGTAATTAGACTGGAAGTAGTATGAATTGTCTAAAATAATAGGTCTAACCCTTCCAAGTCAATAATAACAGTTGATTGTCTCTTATCAGCTTGTATCTTATCTCTTATTGGTATTGGGAAGAAAGCCTATATAATTCCTATTCCCTATATTTCCTTTCTATCCTAGCTTTCCTACCAAAGTGGAGCAACTTAGAAATTGAATCTTTATGATCAACGAAGATCCAAAACATAGTTCATCAAAAGTAGTGAACTGAAGGAACATGTTACCAACAGTTTGTTTACCAATAGCCCCATGTGGCCAACAATTAACACACTGTGTTGGCTTGGTTTCACCTAGAATCCCAAGAAATTTCATCCATCAAAACATTGAATGAGATATCAATGTTTACCAAGTTTCCACCGAATGATAGAGAAGTCTGCACTGCCAGTCAACAAGAGAAAGAAGCCTGCCAGGCAAGATGAGCCTAGCGATACCATCACAATAAGAAATATTTACAAAAATTGTTTGCTTGTTACATATGTCAATATACATTTTGAGGATCATACACAAATATATCCAGGGAGGGGCTAGAGCCTAGAGACAATATTTAGGGAGGAGCTAGAACCGGGTAGAGGGGCTATGTGAAATATATTTAGTATTGGAAATTATATTTCTAATTAGGTCTTCTCTTCTCTTTAGTGAAGATAGTAGTGCTCGTTCTTGAAATGAGACTTATAACTATTCCAACTAGTTCTTCTTAGCTTTTCTTAGTTTCACTAAGCTCTAAGTTCTATTGTTCTCTCTATTCTCTTCACCTTAACATTAGTGCAAAAGAAGTAGTTGTTGTAGTGCTAGTTGTTCCAACTAGTTTCCTTAGCTTCACTCTAAGTGCCTCTTCTATTAGCCTTAACATTAGTGCAGTAGTTCTTCTAGCTATAATTCATAAGCTCCCTTCTATTAGTGCATAAAGTTTTTGCCTAAACATTCGTGCAAAAGTAGCTATAGTAAGTAGTGCTATAAGACTTTATCTGTCTTTCTTTATTTTCATTGCATTCAAATATGAAATATTGATTTCAAATAATTGCATTATCTCATACATAAAGGAAGCACAATATCATTTCTAAGGCAGGGCAGTTAGAATTTTATGTGAATGGATGCTGGGAGAAATCCATTATATGCCCATTTTAGCACCCTAGAAATGAAGGAAAAACTTGCCGTAGGTTACTAGTCACCAACATAGAAAGAGTTGGAAGCCACCTGGAGAATGATTTATTGAAGGCCAAAGATATATAGATGTGGGAGTAGACGTGGTTCATCGGATGGAAAGAAGGAGTTGGTTGGATGGACGGGGAACATACACACTGGTATACCAAAAGCGCATAATGAACTGAAAGCAACGAACCTAACACCTCCCCCCCCATTCGCCTAAAATATGTGAAACAATATAGATTTTTATGTTTCCATTGAACGAGATTGATTGGGATGAGATTTGAAAGAAAAAAAATCCTCGATGGATTAATACATATTCGTTTATGGGCCTCTATATATGTGCTTGAAAGTTATATATCTGGTTGGTTGGGTGCTAGTATTGGGATCCTATTGATACACTTATTATCACTTCGTTCCTTGCTGCAACCTCACTTTTAGCTTTATATGGGGATCTTCTTTGAAACATGGGTGCCTTAATATGGGAATCTTATAATAGAGAACCCTCCTCCTTATATTATGGATTATAGGATTTATACCCCATCTTTAGTTTCATAGGTAGCAGAGTTCTTAAAAAATCTAGTTGCCTACAAACAAAAGAGAGTTCATTGCACCGCCCTAGAAGCATAATACCTTTCCAAACCCCCACAAGGGATCTTTTCTTTATTAAACAACGTGTTTGGAAAGTTTTTTGTATCAACCCGGAACCAAACCAAATTACTTATTCATATAATTTTTTATGGGTCAACCCATGCCTATTTATATTATCCAGACCCCACACCTCATATTTTGGTTCTTTGTTTGCTACATACCGGCGTAATCTTCTATTTAATATGCAAAGCAACTTGTCTAAAGACACATTCTTATGGATATGATTATTACCCCACCTCATCTTTAGGATTTGGTTCACTCCGCCCCTCAACTAACCTTGTAACCGAAACCTTTAGTTAATATATGAGGAAGAATTATTCTTGAGAGGAGGCACTATTCTTGATAACTCTCTTATTGCTAGGATTTTTAGCCCACACTGGGTACCCAAACTTGGTTTTTATTTTAATATGGATGGGGGAATATTCTCTACGATCCTCAACATTTGATATTTGGACTTTATATATGATATGTAATTCTGGGTGGGCTTCAGAGAAGATAATAAACTTCCTTGCTCACCTCACTCTTATGGGTGAGCAATAAATTACCTTCTCTCAATAAAGATATTCACACTTACCCTCTACGAAAAAGATATTTCATTCCTCATTCTCCTTCCTTCGGTGAGTGATTTCATTCCTTTTTTCAGATTCTCACAAATCTAGAACCTTGAGGCTTAACATACAATGAAAAAGGATTGGTTAGACAAGATTACCTTTTTTAAGGGTCATGCCTAGACATAGAATTAAAGTACCACTATACTCCCTTACTTTTGGGACAGACAAGTTCTGCCTACCTATATACTTTTTGTTGGACTACTACCCCCACTCTTTGATTCTTTGATCCTTGGATCATCAAAGTTGCCTTAGGGAACTCAAAACTTCAAAGATTGATTATTGGGGTCCAACTTTCTTACGTTATTAATCCCTTCACCCAAAAACAACATATGGAGTGTCTCCCATTTTTGAAGCCAGGAAAACTAAAGTAGACATGCTTTCACCCCCAACCTTTCTTTTAATGTCGCCTAGTTACTGCAAGAACTAGACTTGCCTTCTTACCTTACCACTCTTCTAGAATTACTTCATGGTTACTGCACTAAACCTTTTGGGTTGGGATTCCACTGACCAACCTTCCCTTTCTTACTACCTTCACCCTAGGATGATATTTGAGTGCTTCCTACCCCCCAACGCTTGTTTCAGCCAAAAAAACAAGGCATGGAATGAATGACACTAGGATATATTCACCTTTACTCTACTACTGAAAATTTCCCTTATGAATTATTATTTATTGGTAACACTACCAATTTCTGATTATCACTAATGTAGAATTCTGGGTATCACATATAATATTTTGGGTATAATGGTCCCACCTACGGAGCCCTGCTAATACAACAAGTCTGGAATTCGAACCCAACCTTGTGCCTTCTCAACCCTATGACATGGAGTGGAAGATTGCCCAATTCATTCCCCCTCCAGGAATATCAATACAGGATGAGATGGCATGACAACAACCTTCTTACTCTTATACCTCTTAGATTATTTGTTTACTTACTACTTCCCTAGAATATTTGGATGAATGAAGTTCTTAGGGAGGAGGTACATATGGTACAACAAAGTAGCTGGAAGAACCAGGAGGAATAACATAGCATTAAAATAACAAAGACTTTCACTTCTCCCCCTTTACTTTTGTATTTCCTAAATTCCTTCCCACCCAGAGAATACCTAGACTATATCACTTGGATTCATGAAGTGCTTAGTGAATCAGGACTATTACACCTTCTATTAGAAGTAGCACCCGATATGGATGGTAACTTGTAATAGCATGGATCCTACATAATTATGGTAGATTAGTTGATAGTGTTGACCTTTAGCAGATATTGTTGACGTGTTTTAACTGTGCCAGATGACTTGGATTATGGTCCATCAGAGAACCTCATTGGATGAGATGGACATGAGTCAGACTACTACTAGGAGATGATATTGAGTGATTTATTCCAACCTATGACCTTATCTTAGAAGCATCAGATTGGCTGGGGGTTTCTCCCTTCCCTTAGATCTAGACCCATCACTTATTTAATCTTCCATGTGCCTTATATTATTGGGGCATTTCCCTTACCCATGAAACTTATTTATTTCAACCTAGTGAGGGCCATGGAGTTATAGATTCTCAACCCATGAATTTACTTGATCTTATAAGTAGGACGTGATTTGAAAACCAAATACTTTCCCTTTAATTTGTTTTCATGCTTGAGACCTAGGGCCTTGGAGAGAGTCATGCCCAACCTCTTATGAATCCAAGAAGGAATAGAAGTTGAGTATGGAGATAATCCCTTACCTTTATCTCTTCATCCTAGGAAATGGAGTAAAAAACCTAGAAGCCATGAATAATCAAGTAGGCAAGGGCATGTTATGAACCCCTTGGTTTACTCTTTACCTGCTAGAACTAGAATTGTTAGAGCCCTAGATCATGAACTTCATTAATTGTGTCAGTACTAAATGTTACTTACCTTATATTAGAAGCATATGATGGGATGGATGGACTTCAACATAGAGCATTGTTTGATGGGAGAGCCTTCATACTACATTTCTAGGAGATGGATCATACTTGCTTTATTAATCTTAGGAGGGGAAGGGAAGTATGACACTCTGACTATCACCTTTACCCTACCTTACCCTTCTTCTGTTACCATAAAGCACCCAATATGCCTTTAGACCTATATTCCTATACCACTACTTCACGAAGCCCTTAGTTAGCAGGGTTGGGTTATGCTATGAACCATTCTCTTCTCAAGATGGGATGAATCAATGGAAGGTGGCATGGAATTGTTGGAACTATCTAATCGATTCTCCACAACCAACATTGCCAAGATATTAGAATGGAGGATGTCAAGTCACCATTGATAGGATATATGCCTGGACAACCCACATTGCTAGGAAGAATATTAATTGATAGATGGATGCCCAATCACCATTTAGATAATATGCCCATCTAGCCACCATTTCAATAATATTGATTGATTGATCCCAGTCATCTAGGTCACTAGGATATTAATTATATTTACCCTACCCTTGTCTTCTAGGTATCACGTCTTAACTATTCTTGTTAGTCCCTTTTATCCCCTTTACAACCAGAATCCAACTACCTATTATCCCCACCCAACACTTACCTCATCAATTGTAAGTACCATTATTCTAGGAAATGAATGGATTGATGCACCCAATCACCATTGATAGGAGATGCCTAGATAGACACCATTGCTGCTAGGATATCCAGTCCCGTTAATGTTAGTCCCTCACTTTACCATTAGAATACAACTACCCTATTGTTTGTAGCCCCACCAAAACAATGAACCTCATGAATCTTAGTAGTAGGTACCATTATATGATCTTGTCCAAATAGGCTAAAACTAGACCACCCTTTGAGTAGTATTCATCACTTCTTAGACCCTTATTAGACACACAGTCTTGTTAGTTGCTTCTTATGTTGATTGAGTAGTTTAATCAATCGATTCATATGCTTAACCACCATATCCAATTATTGATCCACTTGCAATTCTATGGAATATAAATTCTCTGAATCTCATACTTTAGAGTGATTTCAGAGCAGTTGCTTCAAACACTTAATAAAATCGATTTGGATTTGATAGCGATGGTCATGTTTCTTGCTCTGGATGCACCTTCGAAGCTCTTTGAACCTGGTCTTGAAGTGGTAAATTCAATACAGAAAGGTGGCATGGGTAGATCCAACAATAGATCCAGGAGAAGTAGTTTAACCCCTAGCAAAGGAAGGTACTCAGAGTGGCGTATGTGGTCTCCCTTTATAGTGAAGTGAATTGTTATTCACTCCTAGTCTCAAGTGATTATTCTGTTTCACATGAGAATAGGCTACTAGGGAAGCTAGCTGGTCCATCACCTTGGCTAACTTCATTATGATACTTTGTTATTGAACCGATTGTCTCAATCAAATGAAATAAATCTCAATCAATCAATCGAATCAACTTGCCTTCTCATAATACTAATAATTTGTTTGAGAAGGGACCCACCCCACAGGATGTGTTTCATCAAGTGAATTAATAAGTGTTGGTGCACCTTTTTCTACCAATGTTGTCTGGTGCATATTGAACGAAAATCGTATCATCTTATTGGTACTTGAGCTATGTATATAAATGGTACGATCTCTTAGCAGAATGTTCAACAATTGTAACGCCTCTCTCATAAGATGATGATTGTAGCCTATAGAGGCTTGAACAAAAATCATACTTGTAGGGTATTGCAGGTATGCGGGAGAATGGCTAGTATGCGGGAATGAGAACTGGATGGGTAATGGGAGATTGGGTAATGCAGATAGGATGTGGGGAATGATGGTGCCATGATCTGATAGGTAATGATGGGGACTAAATATTGTGAATGACATGGATGTGAGATGTTTATAAAGTAAGCTAAGAAGTACGGGATTTGATGGTGCTGTGATTCGCTAGTGAATGATGGGAAATTCTTATTCCTTATTCACCATGCATTAAGTGCATCATTGACTTAGTGCATGGTTTTCTAGGTAATAAAAAGTATAGGTGCAGTGTCCATCCCATCCAAGTTTGATGGTGATGCTACAGTCATCCATGCTACAATGCCCCATATCTTGGCCTTTAGGGAGTTAGAACATTGAGTGTTTACTCATCTTAGTGATTCAATCCTTAACATTTTTTGGGGCTGAGTTAGATTTGGATAGATATTTGAGATATGTACATCTTGACCTAATTATGGGCTGCATGATATTACTTTCATTGTTGTATATTCATGATGATGATATCTCTTTGGTTTGTTTAAACATGCAAGTTAAAATGTGGAATTTAGTTACGTGGATACTAGTTCAAGTTATGATGTGAATGCATAACATATGTTAGGCATAATAAAAATAAACATGCATTTCTTAAATTGAATGTCAATACAGATATGGATCCTTATATGAAATTATTATGTATATGCATAGATATGAGTTATTGGTGAATTAACTTGCAGGTTAATGAGCTATGTGATAACCAAATGACTGTAGTGTTGAGGCAAATTGGATATCATAAATATCAAGAAGATAATATATGATATATATTGTACTTATTATTTAATTTATGATTCAAAATATTTCTATGATTTGTGGTGAGTGTGGTTTTCACAGGACACACAGCTTGCCCAAAGTGGTTGTTTGATGACATGACTCTAAGAATAGTAGTTTCACAATAGTGTTTGATGTAGGGTGTTGACCCTCATTCTATAAGGAGGGGTGGAGGTATTTCCCACCATTTATCCTCCGAAACCTAGAGTTGTGGGAGGGTTGTGTGAAGTCACTCTCCCCTAGACATGTGATGGTGACTGCTAGTTGCCTATTGGGGAAGCTTGGTCAAGATGTATGACACTTTCGCTTATAGGTTCTATCTAGAGTTAGGTCAATATAGTTGACGCTCTAGCTTAGTCCAACAGAGGAAATAATAGGATGGAAGATGGAAGTAGGTTAGGAAGGAAGGATGCTTCGATGTTAGTTGAGAATACTGATTGGGGATTAGAGATGCCACTATTGTTTAATCACTTGGTTCCTACCATGTTTAAAAATGTCTTTGATTTCCTATTGATATTTTAAGTGTGATAATGAGTTATTGATGAATTGGTGTAATTTTGATAGTTAAGATTATTAAATGATGCATTACTTGATCTGTTGTCCTACATGTATTGGTGATCATATAGGAATTATGCACTAGAGGAAATGGTTGTTTATCGTTCATACAAACATGAGATATGTGTCCACTAGCTACACACACATACCCTACCTATGTACACTAGTACAATTATTTAATGTATTAATTATTAAAGTGAATTATTAACTATTTAATTGAATGTTTATTGAATATGTAAATTATATTGCATGCAAAATATCTAGAAGCATTAAATATCTTCTTGACTTTGATAGATGGTGGGTATCATGAATTCAATGAGCATGGTGGGGTGTTATGTACATTTTGGGGAAAATTGTCAAATTACATTTATTAGCTAGAAAGACTTTTCATTTTATTTATTTTTGTTTAATGCAAGTCATTTATATTTTAGTTTTATTTTAATCTTTTCCCAAAAATCTAGATAAGGGAGGTTGATGGATAATAATGAGGGTGGTTGAGGAGAATTTGGGAAGGGTGTATGGAAACTTGATAAATAGGGAGGAAAAGTGGTGAGGAAGGGAGATGGAGAGGTTTGAGCATGATGAGAGGTTGTGAAATATTTGGAAGATGTATTTCTTACGATGGTTTTTCTTTGAAAATTTGTGCTTTGTTGTTCTTGAAATCACGGGCATGAAGGGCCAAAAAACCAAAAGGTTTCTTCGAGCTAGGAAGTCGGATAGGCTCCTAGTTGGCTGGGAGGATTCCATTGTTTCACTTTGGAAAAGTGAGAAAAGAATGCTTGGAAGCGCCCATGACTACATTACAATCGATGAGATTTGAAAAGCTAAGGAGGAGGTATTTTTTGGTGGTATTTGGTTATTGATATTTTTTATATACTATTTTTTTAAGTTCTAAATCATAGAGTTAACATATTACTTATTTCATCATGTTATCTAAATTTATCATTGAGCAAATGTAGAAGAATTGTGTAAATGAAATTCAATGAAATTATGTTAAAACAAAGTTGTTATTGTGTGTGTATTTAATGAAATATTAATTGTTTAACATCCTGGATGGGTGTTACACATGCAAATTTCGACAACTTCATTTATGGAAACCCTCACCAGTGGGAACTCAGCTCACAACCACCCATTTCAATGCCTTAATTGACTACAGTGATGTCAGATCCTTGACTTAGATTTACTATCTTTTTTCTTTAATATTTGCTATCAAAGGGGCTACGTTAATATTTTCTACCAGTCCCATGAAAACTGCGGCTCGTCATTAGTCTGAGCTTCAAAATGGGATCTGTGGAGTGTTGTTGCACACTGCATGGTGAATAAGGCTTGCTCAGTTGGCAGGCTATGTCAAGCTATGGCAGGACAATTATTTTATATAACACCGCTCCTTCAAACTGAAATTCGGCTAGGCTTTCGAAGGAATAGACGAAGTCAATTGTAGACTCTGTATAGCAATTAATCAATCAATAAGTCAATTTTTCAGTTACTCCCAATATAACATCACTGTATTAACAAATTCCTTTGAAGAATTGTCCTGTTTGTTGCAATTTTTTTGGTATTGACCAACCGAAACATTTATGTGTTGCTTCTAAAATTTGATTTGATATGGTGTGTGTAAATTTTGGATAAGGCATCCAAAACTTTTGGTGTATTTCATCCACTTTCTTTTCACCCGGACGTCAAGCGTTTTCTGCAATGACAAAAGGTAAATACAGTGATGTGTCAATGCATTAGTGTGCATTGACTTATGAAAATGCTTCAATATCTTTTACCATTATTTGTTTAAATGCTCGATATTTATGGTAAAATGGTTTTAATCGTTAAATTTGATGGATAATTTAGAACAATGAAATCTTAGGTGGAAAAAGGAATGTTGTCAAATGCGATTGTGATTGCACCAGACAATGGCTCGTTTCCATGGGTGTAATACATGCTCTATGGCACTACCATGAAGGAGAGTTTAAGTTTTATGAAATTATGTACTCTCTCCATGTTACGTTAATTTAGTTTAAGAATTTGAAGGAAAACCATCTATTAAAGTTGGGGTGGAATTTATTCATGTTTGATCGCCCTCCCAAAATAATGTTTTTGTTTTGGAAAGTCTTCTATGTTCTTTGTAAATTTTTAGTGGGAAGTACTCTATTTGATTTGTAAATATAAAGTACAGATTTTATTAATAACTCATATAGTTAATAATATTTATGTTATTTGTAAATATAGAGAATAGATTTTGTTAATAATTAAGATAGTTAATAATATTTATAATAACTAAGATAGTTAATAATATTTATAAAAGAAACATATTTATTTTATTTTGAAATATTTATCTTTTTTTTTTGTAAGTTAGTAAATATATTAGGGCCTTCTTGAAAAGGTTACAAGCTATGAGTGGAAATAGTGCCTTTCTGGGAAACTACTATTGGCACTTGTCAAAAAAATAATAGAGTGCCACTTGTCCAAAATGAAACGTAGTTGTGATGCAAAAACCTGATGCCTCTCAGGGTGAAAGGTTGTCTGTAATCTAAGCTAAACATAGTAGAATATCTATAAACTGAATAAATATGGATAGAAAATACAAGAGCTAAAGCCTGAAACAAGAGAGCATTAGAAACCTGGACCAAGTCTTGGGCCCGTGAAGGCCTAGGTCTTCTTCATTTTTCCCCTATCATGATCTGCAATTGCCTGCTAGAGGTCCAGGAGAAAGGCTATTAGAATGTCCACCCTGCTCCATCTCTCAGCCTCCTTCTTCTGCAAATCCTGAAGTGTGCACTTGATGTCCTCATGTCCTTTGGTGAGTTTGCGCAATGAAGCTATGATCTCTTCCTGATCAGTGCACTTGTTGCAGGTAGATGGAATTGGGGAGTCAGACAAGGTATATGAGAGGGGTGAGGGAGCGAAGGTAGCTTCAAAGGGGCAGCGAGGTGGGGAGAAAGGAGAAGGCGGGTGACGAGGTGGAGAGGGGGGGGGGCGAGGTGTGTAGCCCAGGGAATTTCCCATGGCATCAAACCATTCTACCCAACAACCATAGGGAGTTGAGAGTGGTGACAGGTCTTAGGTGGCTTCTTGAGGTCGCTCTATGGGAGGGGGAGTTATGATGGGAGCCAATATAGGGAGACTAGCGTTATCAGGTGGATGATCAGAATTTGGCATCTCTTTTCCCCTGGCTGCATACCAGATGACTCCTCTCCTAGATTTACCTTTAATATGAGGCATAGTGGGAGCTATTAGTGCCTTGGGGATGAAAGCATAGAGAAGAAGGGTCTATGGGGTTGAATGCATAGCACTCCAGTGAGGGCGAGGAAGAGGAAGTTGCATTGGCTAGAGAGTGAGAGCACTAGGAAATGAAGGAGGATGAATGATCCTGAGATCGGCTGTAGGGGAATCATATCTGGGGAGAAGCAGTGATAGGTGAGGTGACCTAAAGGACACCATGGGAGTTCTCACGCTGCAAGGTTTCTAGCTCATGTGGCAAGCTGGCCGCAAGTAAGGTCGGATCGGTGGCAACGACTATTTTTAAGATGTGAAGTGATAGGATGGGGGGACATGTTCTATCGGGCAACATATGGATGTTTTCCTAGCCAGGTGGCCTCCCCATGGCCTGTCCATGCATTATACCTTATGGCACCCCATCTGGGGAAAGGTATGTGGGCTTGGCCCAGTTAATCTTTGTTCCACGACTAGACCATGTCCTTTCTCGGGTTTGAGCACAAGACCTGACCTTCATTGCAAGAATGGCTTTACCATCTAGCCACATCCGCTGATATATGAAATATTTATCTTGATATCTATAGTGAAATAATCATTTAATCAGGAACTTTAATTTTATGGTCCTAAATTAAAGATTTTATAAAATATTCTCTAAATTAATAAATAAATTAATAAATAGGATTTTGAATATTCTAAATATTAACTTCTTTGCATTACCATTTATTAATGTATGTGTACAATTTTATTTTTCATATTTAATAAAATTATGAAATTACTATATGAGTTTATCAACTTTGTTCTTATTGCCATAACTCCCCACATCCTCCACTAAACAGAAAATGTGGCCATTAAACAATTGAGATTTTCCAAACTTAGGGTAAAACATATTTTTCTTCACACATAATGGTTCTATTAGCAACTCAGAAAACATGGAGATGCAAGGTACATAGACTTCATGCCTTGTTGTTTTTAGTTCGTTTAGCATGTCCATGTACCTATTTTTACAAGTTTCCTTTTGGGTGAGTGCAAGCTAATGATGGTTTCTCATGACACGTTACTTGCAATGCAAACATGGATAAATAAAAATTTTTTAACTCTGAGGGATTATTCAAGGTACTTTTGCAATGATTTTGAATATGGTGTAAGAATATGAAATGTAGGAAATGGAATTAGCTTTCCGAATATACAAATTTTATTCATAGACATTGTGAATAACTAGGTCGAATTTGATTTTTTCTAACAATGGTATCTTAATTTTCCAACAAAATACAAGGTATATGTTCTCGTTGGTGCAGATGGAACTTGCATACTTGTAGAGAACCCATTTTTTTCCATGTATTTTTCGAAAATTCTTAATATTAATTTTATATTTTAATTTTTTTATCAAAGTCAACATATGCATGAAATCACAATTGTGCACACTAAAAGGCTCTTAACATGATAAAAACAATTTTTTTTTTTTAGATCTAGTCTCTTCTAGTGTCACATATAACTCATTTGAGAAATGGTTAAGACAAGAAAAATTTATAGAAGAAATAAGAGAGGTATGTATTCTAGGGTTTTTATATATGTGAAGAAAAAAATAGATTAAAAATAGTAAACAATATTAATTTATATATATATATATATATTAAATCTACATAGTCAACTCGGTCTATGTCTCTAGTTTCATCAACAACTCAATTATTTCACTTATAGAAAAATAATGTCAAAGACTGAGATATAGAGGGCTATTCACAAAAATGAAGGCTTTTATCGATTTGCAGATCAAACCACTAGGTTTGTCATCCCAGACCTAAATCTAATCCAACCAAGTCATCATACACCATGTCAATCCCACCCAAAAATTTTGAAACCAAACGAGCGCGCATGTGCTCCATCATTTCCTCCTCTATATTTTTCCTCCCCCTCCTACATATAACCCCCCTCTCTATGTCACTGTCACTCTCCCTCTCTACCCCCATGTTTGTTTCCCTCTCTCTCCCTCATACTCCTATACATGGTAAGACCTAGAAATGACAAGACTTAGACATCACAAGACATGGAAATACCTAGAGCTATACCTTACCTTGACATGCCTATGAATCTCACACCCAATGTCTCTCTATTCCCCCAACCCTCTCTCTCTCTCTCTCTCTCTCTCTCTCTCTCTCTCTCTCACTTTGTCCCTCACACCCCTCTCTCTTCCACCTATCTTCCACCCTTTCTCTCTCTCCTCATTCTTAGACTCAATATCACCCTATATGCCCCTCTTTCTCTCTATATTCCCCCTCTTTATCTCCATATATATCCTCCCATTCCTCTCATTCTATTTCTACCCCCCTTCTATGTCTAATCCAAAAATAGAAGCTTAGCAATTATGCACTATGACCTCAATTTTATCAAGACCTATTTTCTAACAGTGCATGTGAATATGAAAATTAAAAAGAATTAAAGAATTAAGAGAAATAGGAGATATCACAAAGAAATAAAACCATCAACCAATTGTACACAAGAAGTTGATAATGGAGTTTGTCAATCCACCTACGTCTTCGGGCCTTTGTCTTCAGTGAAGGAGGATTTCTCTATTCAAAATTTCAATGCTTACAATTTGTATTATAATCACATCATATATGGATCTGACTGAATCAATTGTATTCTTCTCTATATTAGAATCTTGACATAGAAGAAGACACTGAAAAAGGATTTGTATAACTCCCAGAAACTGCCTCCAAAGCTCAACTACTTTGCACTGCTCAAGACTACTTGACCTTGGCAAGTTCTTCCTCGACTTTCTTCAAGATTATTTTCTACTTCTTACTTATTCCAAACCTCATAATGGATTTTTTTATATATCCATGAGGTAGAGGGATCAAATCCCAACATTCGACTTCTTGTGGCACTCAATTTGGCCCAATATCCACCAAGCTATGGAAAAATAACCAAAACTAGTTAATAAAATCAATAAAAACCATTAAGTTAAAGTCAAAAACCAACTTTATGCCATAATATTAGGGATAATTCCACAAAATGAGAGTGCCCCCCTATTTCTTGGTCACATGACAACTAATGTGGCTAAGAACCAACCCAAAGCACTGCGCACCGGCCCCTAGTTCGAGAAAACTGGTCACATGTGCAAAAATGGTGGAACTAGGGTCTAACTGCACCAACCATCATCGAAAAACAAGGTTCTCATGGGATAAGTCTCGTGACCATGCTTACTAGAATCTGTGCCAATATACCACTTATGATATGGGACTTACCCACATTATGGAAGCTTTCCGCGCTCGTGGGCATATGCAGATTGCAACAAAGCATGGGTTGGGGCCTATCCCCAACCCTTTCTACCCTCATTTAACACTTCACATCATTTTAAATAGAAGTTTGTGGACTTGTAATAAAAATTCATATGGTGGCACATTGACATACAACCTATTCCCAAGGCATAGCCTCCCATTGGAGGTCACTAGTTTGAAACATCCAAACTGAACAATTTTTTCAACAAAAAAATGAACTAGTAATCAGGTGCCATGTGGTAGCCCATGTCTGGGCCACATAGCACCATAACATTTTCCACTCACTTTCCACTTGTCATTTTCCAGATGTTCCACGTGTTTGTACCTTGTCCACTCAGTAATTGCCACATCGACATGCCTATCTGACACATGTCACCTCCTGGTTTTTCCATGTAATCTATATGACCTTCCATCTATGCCTCTGCCACATCATCATGATGATGTCAGTGTTGACCTTTTTACTATTGACCGATTGACTTTTTTCCTGTTTCACTTTTCAAACAGAACATGATATCAGGAGCATACAACGTCCATTTGAGCTTGTTCAAGTTGCATTGAGTTCGTATCAGCGAGGCCTACACACACATATATCTTGTGTCATTATGAGAACATTGATTTTTAGGCCTTTCTAAACCCCATCAAGCTCCTAGATCCGAATCTAGATCATGCATTCCCACTAAATACCTTTTGGTCCCCAAAAGGATTATTACATCAATCGACTACATCCTTACATCAATTGACTAATGAAAAACAACCTAGAATTAACATTAACTAGACTCAATAAGTGATTCCATAAATCAAATCACTTTTATCACATGGATGACACTAACATTGACTCAATTTACATATAGGGAATAAAATTTTCCTAGTTCCAAGCTGACGACCCATCTCCTGCCAACGAAGTTCCACGGTTGTCACACACCCACTATGAAAACCTAGATTTTTCTTTTATTTTTTGTCTTTTCTTTGAGAGACATAATCCCCAAATTTATATGGGGCCTAGCGCAAACCATCCCTTCCCTTATCCTCCTCCATGTGATCGTTGGCTATGACCACAACCCTTACCAAAAAGGTGCTTCTAGCTTTCATGTTTCAGGATTTCTGTGTGCGAGCTCTCCCTGGCTCCTTGTCCCTTGAAGTGCCAAAACTTGAAATGGGGTTAAAAAGATCCTTAGCTCCCCTTATTCCTACTCCATTCAACCACCTCAGTGAACACATGCTAACACCAAATGGTGCTACCGGAACTCGCCTTTCAAGATTCCTGTTATAAGGAACCCTTGTTCCTTCAATCCCTAAAACCTGAAAGCCTGGTATCATTCAGATCTACGGTCCATATCTTTGACTTGATCAATAGCCTGGATTAAATCCTGACATTCTACCTTTTGGGATTTTAGCAGGGTCTTCACTCCTATTTACCTGATCTCCAGAACCCAGGTAAATAGGAGTGAAGACCCCACATCCCTACAAATGGACGGTCCAAATTCTTTCAGGACTCTTCCTTCCTACCACAAGACCCTATTTGGTGAACTAGGGCTCCTCCATAGACTACATCGGGGTTGCGTGTACTATGATTGTGTGACTTGCGAAAATGAGGGGTCTTGCCCTTGGGTTTCTCGGGTGCCAAAACGCCGAAACCCATTCACGTTAAATCGATTTGGGTTTTCGTATACCTAGATTTCACGACTGACGAAGACGCGGGGTCTTTCCCTTGGGGTGCCAAAACACTAAAACCTATTCATGCTAAACCGATTTGGGATTTCATATATCAGGATTTCGTGACTCGTGAAAATCTACAACAGAGAGTTTCCTTACCTTTCAAAACTCCGATCCCCAAATTCCCAATATGGGAATTTATGTATGGGATTAACGGCTGTGAGCCTCCCCTAATCCAATTGTCCATAGAGCTCTGATAGATCCTTGGATCTACAGTCTTGGATCCCATCGCTACTTGCGAAGGATGAAGGGATCAAGGTGCTAACGCTTGCGCTCCTCCTCTAGATCCACTGGTCTTGACAGATCTAGGGTATTTTTGAAAGGATTTTGACTGTTCATTGACCAAACGATGGGGTAATCTCTTTTTATAATTGGAATTTCTATCCTTTATGAGCTTGAATCGTGAAATTTAACCTCTCAAAGCTTCAAACTCCCACGAATATGAGACCTTAGAGAGCTACTCTTTCTTGCATAAGGTTTCCAGACCCGAATCACATGAACCTTTAGACGGTTCTTGGGTAATTGTCCCTGATCTTAGTCGAGTCTCTGGGTAAAGGTTTGGTATGGTTCCAAGGTTTATGGGGTAATTCTCGGGGAAGAGTACTGTCAAGGAGCCTTCGTAGAATATTATGAGAATCAAGAAAGCAAGAAAATTCTCGGTGGAGCGAACCCATGACTCAGACTTAATCATTTGTACAGAAACCAACTATGGCATGTAAGTATACACATGCATCCATTATTTCCATTCTAAAACACCAAATAATCATTCCACACAGAAATCATTATGGGTGTATAAACATGAGCATGTATTCATGATATACAATTCAAAATACAAGGCATAAAATACTTATCAGAAACACCAGGTGTGACACGACTACTGAGAGGGGTGCTTGTTTCCACCCAACCATAGGCTCAGTGACTCCAAACAGATCTACCACTAGCCACCCCCGAGCTATACCATGATGCTTTGAGATTCAGTCTCTTACTTTTAGCTCAATTAAAGTCAAGGATGAAGGTTACTCCCCTTCTCCTGATACGGAAAAATAATCTAGGACAAAGGTCACTCTCCCTCTCCTATATTCAGAACTCCCTATGTTTCTAGAGTTTCTCCAGTTCTCTTCCGCGATCCCTGTCGCGCATGCTCTCTTCTCTCTCTATTTCCCCACACTTCTTTTCTTGTCTTTTCTCTGCAAGATTGTGTGTGGCATGAATTTTCCCATCTATGGTCAGGTCTGGGAGATTTTTACGGATGGGCGGTTCACCCCCATCCCCTCATTAACTCTTGAGGAGCCTCCCTACCTACCAATGTGATGGGAAATCCATTCTAGGGTCGGTGGAAGTTAACGCAACCTTTCTAGGTCCCTTCCACCACCTCTCATTAGCCATTGTGGTCTATTTTAGCACATCCCCTCCCCGACAGTTGTGAAACACATATTCATAACACAATTTACATTCATTGACCTTTTATACAAAGGTCCATCAAATCAAACATTCACATCTTTGAGTTTTCCATATTTCTTGGCCAGTATAGTTATTTTTACAGACTGGGGGCAACAGGGTGTTACATCGGTTGTTCCTTTGTTGTTATGTAGTAGCATCATCTTTTCCTCTTGTATCATCCTTCTATTTTTGTGTAGTGACCTTCAACCTTTCTGCAACATCTTTTCTTTTCTCTCACCCTATAGGATTTGTTGAGCGTCGCAACCCTAAATGCAACTTCCAATAATTATCTTCAAAATTTCCTCTCTTCTGACAATGTGAGCAAGTGTTCCTTGCTCGAATAAATTTGATGGAATCGTGCCCTGACTGAGCTGAATCCCCTTTGGATTTTTCTGATTCCTTCCTTGTTTTCATTGACTTTGTTCACAGATTCTTCTTGATCTGTAGTGTCCCGTCATCGCTTCTTGGCGTACTTCTTGCCCCCATGATCTTTCTCCCATACACTTTTTGTTTCCAGCAGTCTGCAACAAAATGGTTATGGCTACTACAAAATGTGCATGGAATCATTTTTCTGATAAGTTTCATGACTCTATCATGCTCATTAGTAAAGCTGGGTGAAGGTGATTTATACCTTTCAAACTTTTTACCTTTCTTCTGCAACTGACTGTTTGCATCGATGTTGGATCGAGTTGCATGTTTGCCTTGCTGAGTCCAAAACCATTCCAATGTCAATTATGGATGCTGCTACCAACAATGATCAACATTGTGTCTGAAATTCTAACAATGTGTGTAACGAATAACTAGACTGACATCCTCTGAATATTCTCTTGCATACCCCAATCCTTCCTAGAGTGGACACTCATGCACTTCAATCGACTCGGCTCTTCCTTGGCCATATTTTCCAAGGCCTTGTGCCTTCTGGTATCCGAATTTGGATAACATCCTCATACCGACTCCTTTGGTATGTTTATCAAATGATGCAATCTTCGGATGGTTGGATTCCACTTGTTGATCAACTATAAGAGAAGTTGGAGTGTACTGGATGCTTTCCATTGGTGAGGAGAATGTGTCAATGGCCAATCCTACTGACTTCTCCTCAACTGGGGTAGCAGGAGTATATGAATCATCCTCATATGATTTCCTTCGAAATGTATGATTTCCATAATCCCTAACATTTCTTGGGCTTCTAGCTTAAGGACATCCTCCAACTATCCTTGCTTTCGTTGCCAACATCAACATTCACATTCCTTCCCTGTCTTCCTCGAGAATCTGCACCAATCTTCGCAATTCAACATTCTCTCATTGAATTTTTTGGTTGATATCCTTGAGTTCCTAGAGTCTATATATCTTCAATATTTTTCCCATATTCACAGTTCCTGCAAAAGTTAGATTTATTTGATACCACTTGATCCAAAAATAGAAGCTTAGCAATTACACACTATGACCTCAATTTTATCAAGACTTTTTTCTGACAGTGCATATGAATATGAAAATGAAAAATAATTTAATAATTAAGAGAAATAGAAGATATCAAAAAGAAATAAAACCATCAACCAATTTCACACAAGAAGTTGATAACGGAGTTCGACAATCTCGCCTATGTCTCTGGGCCTTTGTCTTTAGTGAGGGAGGCTTTCTCTATTCAAAATTTCAATGCTTACAATCTATATTACAATCACATCATATAGGGCTCTGATTGAATCAATTGTATTCTTCTTTGTCTTATAATCCTGACACACTGGACGACACTTAAAAAGGAGTAGTATAACTCTTGGAAACTACCCCCAAATCTCAGCTACTCTGCACTGCTCAAGACTACTTGAACTTGGCAAGTTCTCCCTTGACTTGCTTCAAGATTATTTTCTTCCTATTGATTGGTTAAAACATCACAATGGATTGGTTTATATATCCATGAGGTAGAGGGATCAAATCCCAACATCCCACTTCTTGTGGCACTCAATTTGGCCCAATATCCACCAAGATATGGAAAAATAACCAAAACTGGTTAATAAAATCAATAAAAACCATAAAGATAAGGTCAAAAACCAATTTTATGCCATAATATTAGGGATAAGACTCCAAACTAAGGACACCCCCCTATTTCACGGTCAAATAACAACTAATGTGGCCAAGCACCATTCCAAAGGGCTATGCACTGGCCCCTAATCCGAGAAAACTGGTCACATGCACAAAAATGGTGGAACCAGGGTCTAACTGCACCAACCACCATCAAAAAACAAGGGTCACATGGGATATTTTCCTTGACTAGGATTACTAGAATCCGTGCCAATATATCACTTGAGTTCCAGGACTTACCCGCATGGTGGAAGCTTCCCGTGCTCGTGGGCGTATGTAGATTGCAACAAACTGAGGGTTGGGGCCTAGCCCCAACCCTTTCCACCCTCATTTAACACTTCATATAATTTTAAATAGAAGTTTGTGGACTTTTAATAACAAGTCGTATGGTGGCGCATTGGCATACAACCTATTCCCAAGGCATATCCTCCCATTGGAGGTCATGAGTTCGAAACTTGGGAATTGGACAATTTTTACAACAAAACAAATGAACCAATAATCAGGAGTCACATTGAAGCCCACATCTAGGCCATGTGGCACCAAAACATTTTCCACTCACTTACCACTTATCATCTTTCATATGTTCCACATGTTCATACCTTTTCCAATCAACAATCGCCACATCAACACACCTATCTGCCACATGTCCACTAATTGTACCAAGCATGCCACATGTCACCGTTTTAGTGGTGACATGTGTCACCTCTTGATTGGTCCATGCAATCTTTATGAATTTCCATATGTGCCTCTGCCATGTCAGCATGATGATGTTATCATTAACTTTTTGACTGTTGACTTTTTGCATGTTTGAATTTTCAAACAAAACACGATATCAAGAGCATATGACGTCTGTTTGATTCCGTTCAAATTGAGTTAGGTTTGTATCGATGAGACCTACGCGCATGTATGTTTTGACACCATTATGAGAACATTTATTTTTAGGCCTTTCTGAACCCCATCAAGCTCCTAGATCAGAATCTGGATCAATGTCTCCCTCTCTTCTTCCCTTCCTCTCACTATCCATCTATCTACACCCCTCTCTTTCTCTCTTCGCTTCCTCTCACTCTCACTCTACCTCCTTCTATTTCTCCCTCTCTACTTCCTGCCCTCTCTCTACAACTACTCCCTTTCTCCCTCCCCTCCCTCTCATACTCTGTCTCTAACCCTCCTCTTTATTTCTCTATACCCCCTCTTTATATCTCTCTACCCCCCTTTCCCTCTATCTCCCTCCTTCCTGTCACAATCAGTATCACTCTCTCTCCACCCCTCCTCACTCCATCTATCTCTCCCCCTCCCTCCCACTATCTCTCTGCTCTCTCCCTCATACATCTACCTCTCCACACTATATCCGCCCCTTCCTCTAACTCTCTCTCTATCATATCTCTTTGTCTCCCTCTCCCTCCCTCTCACACATTCAAACACTCCTTGTTTACCCATCTCTCTTTCTTTCTCTTCCCCTCTTCTCACACTCACACATTCTCTCTCTACCCCATCCTCCTTGTATATATCCCCCTCCCTCCCACTATCTCTCCTATATTTATCTTCTACATATACCACCTCTTTATCTCTCTCGTTGTTCTTAGTATCACTCTCACTATAACCCCCTTCCTCCCTCTCCTATACTCTTCCACCCATTTCTCTCTTTATATCTCTATATCCCCCCTTCCTCTCACACCTAATCTCTCTCTTTCTACCCTCTCCTATGTCTCTCTCTCTCTCTCTCTCTTTCTCTCCCTCTACCCATTTGTCCTTCACTCCTCTCTCTCTTCCACCTCTCTTCCACCCTTTATCTCTCTCCTCGTTGTCAGTCTCAGACTTCTTAATATTATGGTAGCTTTAGGAGGTATGAACCTCTATTGTGACCTATGAAAAGATTAGAATATTTCATAAGGAATCAAAGAAATGAAGGAAACCCTAGACAAGTTGTAGGGTGCAGAAATATACTTAAAATGAATTTATTAGTACCTAGAAGGAGAAGTGGGCCCCCATAAAACTGCCTAGACTACTATAAATATAGGGCGCTAGTTCTCATTATTCACATCTCAGCAATTGCAGAGAGAACTTGATCTACGCAGGTGCAGTAGCAGCATGTGCGCAAGTCTCTGGGAAGGTGTGCGCTAGCCTCTGGGTGTGATTATTTGATCAGCTTGGTTTTTATTCTTGCTTGGTGCATTAGCCTCTCTTGTCTATTGGATTTCTACTAGGATTCTCTTCTCTATCATGGTTAAGGTGCTCGGAGGTTGGTTTTGGCCTATGGTTGGGTGACGATGGTATCGTCAATGGTAAAGAAAACACATTATTTTATATTATAACAGGTTATGGGCCCACACCTCCTTCATTCAGCCTAAAATGTTGGAAGGAGGCATAGCCACTAGATATTGAGCTCATTGAGGAACTGCCACTAGGGTTACTAGTAGGAGTAGCTTCCAAAACACTGCAGCTAGGGTTACTAGCAGAAGCAGTTGCAGAAACCCTAATTCTCAGATCTGACACCTTGTAATGGAGCATATTGCTCAAGGAGAATATATTCAGGTGTTCCCTAGTTTAGCACACCTTTTTTCTCTCTCGAAAGACATAAATGATGAATTTGAAGTTTTGGATCAAGGCATGACCAGTTACCAGTCAACCCAAGACATGTGTGAAACAATCAGTCTTTTACACTACTCAACACTTACTGGGACGATTGAAGATGACATGTGGATAATTGATAGTGGAGCTTCTAGGAACAAGACAGGAGATCAAGCCATACTCTCAAATCTAAATGAGAGACAGACATTGTACAAAGTGGAGCTTGGAGACAAAAGAACTTACCCCGTCGAAGGATTTGGAAAAGCCTCCGTCAAGTTGGAATCAGGTAATCATGTTCACTTAAGCAATGTTTTATATGTACTTGGTTTAGAAAATAATCTTGTATTGATATCATGTTTAGAAGACAAAGGAAATATGATAGCCTTCATGGATGGAAAGGTGTTATCATGGCACAAGAATTCCATCATAGAGGATGCTAGGGTTATTGGAAGTCGTGAAGGAAATGTGTATAGACTACTAGAAAAAAATGAAGAAGCTCTAGTACATGACGAAGTCAACCTTAATGAGATTTGGCATAGAAGGTACACTCATATCAATTATCAAGCATTACCTTTTCTCAGAAAAATGGTTGAACGAATACCAAAATTGAAATCTAAACATGAAGGAATTTGCAAGGGATGTGCACTTGGAAAGAATATCAAGAAACCATTCCCAAGCAACAACAACAAATCCAAGGAAATCCTAGATCTAATACACTCAAATGTTTGTGGTCCAATGCCAGTCAAATATATAGGAGGATCTATTTACTACATAATATTCATAGATGACTATTCAAGAAAGATGTGGCTATACCTACTAAAATCAAAAGATGAAGTATTCAGCAAGTTCCAAGAATTCAAAGCAGAAATAGAAAACCTCACGAACAAGAAGATTAAGACATTAAGAATAGACAATGAAGGAGAATATGCCTCGAAGGAGTTCGTTTCATTCTGCGAATCGATAGGGATTAGGATGTGGATGACCATTCCTCATAATCCTCAACAAAATAGTGTAGCTTAAAGAAAGAACAAATCTATCGAAGAAGCGATAAAATCCTTATTGAACGATCAAGGTCTATCCATGTTTCTATGGGGAGAAGCAACAATGACAACGATTTATGTATAGAATAGAATCCCTCATCATATATTGAAGGACATGACACCAAAAGAAGCCTTCTCAGGTAAGAAACCTAACGTGGAAAACCTAAGAATATTTGGATGTCCAGTTTACTCTCATATTCCCAAAGACAAATGGAATAAACTAGAACCCTCTGAAAAGAAGAGGATATTTGTGGGATATAGTGATTCATCCAAATCCTATAGAATATATATTCCATAACAAAACAATATAGAAGTTAGCAGAGATGTAACATTCAATGAAAGGATGGCCTTCAGGAAATCCATCAAAGAAATTATAGAAGAATGAAAACTTGAAGAACCTAATGAAGAAAACACAGAAAATGAAAATAACGAAAAAGGATCAACTTGATCATTCTATGGAGCCATGTGAGAAAATTGATTCATATATAATACCAACGACCAAGAAATGACTATCTTGTCTTGAAGTTACATTACAATATGCATAAAGAATCAAGGTTCCATAAGGAACATCCAGGAAGAGTAAAAGACTGAAAATATTCTCAAGTTATTCAACATACATGACGAAGCTTCTAGATGAAGAACCTACCACATTTGAAGAAGCATTCCAAAAGGGACAATGGAAATAAGCTATGGCGGAAGAACATCAATCCATTATGAAAAATGAAGTATGGGAAATTGTACCTAGACCTAAAGAAAAAACAATCGTAACCTCAAAATGGGTATACAAGATCAAACACGCAACAGATGGAAGCGTGGATAAATACAAGGAAAGATTTGTGGCTAGAGGGTTCTCCCAGAAGGAGGGAGAAGATTATGATGAAACCTTTTCACCGGTGGCTAGGTATACCTCCATCAAAGCTATCATATCTCTTGTTGCTTCCATGGGATGGAATCTACATCAAATGGATGTAAAGACAACCTTCCTCAATGGAGATATTGAAGAAGAAGTGTATATTGAACAACCTCAAGGATTCGAGGTACATTCCAGAGACACTCACGTTTGCAGATTGAAGAAATCTCTATATGGACTCAAGCAAACTCCAAGGGCTTGGTATGCTAGAATGGACAACTATCTAACAAGACTTGGTTTCTCCAAGAGTCATGCAGATCCAAACCTTTATTACAAAGTCATGGATAATGCACCTATGATTCTACTATTATATGTTGACGATCTATTCATAACAGGTGAAGAATCTCTCATTATCTAGTGCAAGAAGGAATTATCCTCTGAATTTGATATGAAATATCTAGGTCTCATGCATTATTACTTGGGACTAGAAATATGGCAGAAGTGTGGTGAAGTATTCCTTCGACAAGGAAAGCACACAATAAATATCCTTCAAAAGTTTGGAATCATGGACTATAAGTCCATGGACACTCCTATGAATGCAGATATAAGAAAAGTGAAATTCCTAGATTCCGATCTAGTAGATCCATATCGATATCTAAAACTAATTGGATCATTGATGTATTTGGTAAATACTCGACCATATATTTGCTTTGTTGTAAATACATTAAGTCAGTTCCAAGTGGAACCTAGACAAGAGAATTGGATAGCTGCAAAGCACGTCCTAAGATATATTCGTGGGACAATAAAATATGGCTTGAGATATACCGTATCCAGTGATATCCAACTTCATGGATTCACAGACTCTAATTGGGTAGGAAGTACAGAAGACAAAAAGAGTATTTCAGGTATGTGTTTCAGCTTGGGCTCCACTATGATATCTTAGGCAGCAGGAAACATAAGTCTGTCGTACTCAACACATTAGAAGAAGAGTATATGGAAACATGTGAAGCATGCACATAAGTATTATGGCTAAGGAAGTTAATCTCTGATTTATTTGATCAGATTCTAGAATCGGCCATAATATATTATGATAATCAGATTTGTATAAGATTATGAAAACATCTAGTGTTTCATGAAAGGTCGAAAAACTTTGAGATCAAATACTACTTTATTCGAGATAAATTCCAGTAAGGAGAAGTAAAGCTCAAGTATATCCCCATTGATGAGCAGACAACAAACATCTTGACAAAAACTCTATCCAGAATAAAGTTTGCATATTTTCGAGAGAATATGGGGATCGTTGATCCAGGTGGATATCAGTGGCCACCCACCTTTCCCAACTGGCTCAAAACAACTTTCTAGCAATTTTGATAATTTACTATTTTTAGCAGTTTTTTCGGGTGTCCTTTGCTTGTGGCTTGGACTGGTTGTTCTGATACTGTGCATGCTTTCTCTGTCCTTTGTTCTGTGGGTTGGGGCCGCCCTCTCTTGGATTTTTCTTTGAGGGGTTCCCCGATCCAAATTGTTGCGTCTTTTGTTTGAACTTCTACTCGATTTTGATGACAGATCGATAGGCTGCACCCAATGATGAGATGCCCAGAAATTCCATTTCAGTCTGGATGTATCTATGTAGAGCACCATGATACTTGAGCACTATATGTCTCTCTGAATCTTTGATACCCAACTTGGTGCGCAAGGTATGGAAGATGTTTGTGAAATATGGCACTACCTGGTCTCTTTCTTGTCGCAGTGTGGTCCATTTGGTATACAAGTCATCATAACTTCTGACAAGGTATTATTGTTCCTTAATAGCATCCCTGAAGGATTCCCAGGTGGTTGTGACTGTAAATAATGAAGGTTCCTCTGTTTCCTTTTGCTCACAGAAATTTTCCCACCAATCTTTGACATGGGGAACAACTTTGAGGAGCGCAAAAGTAATTTTTTCTCTATTCGAAAAGTTATGGACAGAGAAATACCCTTCTAGTAGGTTCAACCACTTGTCTACAACATCTGCATCTACCTGACCTTCAAATATAGGAATATCAAATTTTATTTGTACCTTGAAGGGGGCACTGCCTCCGCTCAAAGAATATGTGTCACCTGTTGGTAGTCGTCGAAGGATTTGTGCGAAATTATCCATCATCTCGTTCCTCTGTTGCGTGAGGGCTTCCTCAATCAATAGTTTGAAAGGATATCTTGTCCTATCATCTTTCTTTTCTCCTTCCATGAGAGGTCTCTTGGGTGTGCGAGATATTTTTCCCTTAAGAGAAACAAGCTTGAGACCCAAATCTTTGTACTCCGACCTCGTTGGGGAAATGCATTAAGATGACAAGGAGCAGAATGCTCTGATACCACTGATCTAGATTTTATGAGCAGAACAAAATGACTACACATTATTACCAAATGCTTAACACAGAATAACAGAGATACAGTAAAACTAGTTTTCTATTCAATAAGGAAATAAGTTGAAACTGTAAAATGTAGCAGAAAACAAGCTTGTTGCAATGGTGGCGGCTTATCTCTGAGGAGATATGTGACGGCTGTGCTCATTCACAAGAAGATGATTACAATGAGGCTCTCAAGGAATTTTTACAATAAACAAGAGTTTCAAAAACCCTAAACATCCAAAAACCTAACCCTAGGAGATGAAGTGCCAAAAGTCATGTGGGCCCCATTTGGGTAAGTCAATACATCAACTTCCTGGGGTCATAACTTTTGCATACGATATTCGTTTTAGGCGTATGATAGCCCATTGGAAAGATCTACCTGAGGAATACAAAATTTGCAAAAACATTTCATGATGAAATTTTGCGACCGCAAGATACCCCAAAAAACGTCGTTTAGGGCCTCAAAATAGCTCTGAAAGTTCAGGACCCGAAAAAACTGCTAAAAATAGTAAATTATCAAAATTGCTAGAAAGTTGTTTTGAGCCAGCTAGGAAAGGTGGGTGGCCATCGATATCCTCCTGGATCAATTGTGGAAATAACTCCATTAGTTGAAAGGGAAGACTCTCCGGGTTAGGAGGGAGCACTGAAAATATTATTGAAGCATTTATAATTATTTGAAAAATAGTCCAGATTGGACAGATTCTTTCCTATTCGGAAAGTGGAATGAGATTTCTGACGAACAGTGACTTCCCATTATTGTTAACATGGGAGGTAGTCTGATTACTGATGTATCATAAACAATGACTTCCCATTTTGTTTAACATGGGGAGTGGTCTAGGTCTGTCTCTCTTCTTCAGGGTTACTCAAGAAGACTAGCCCACATCATCGGACAACTATTTCTCATTGTGGTTAACATGAAGAATGGTCTGTTTTGGAGGTTGATACAGGCCAGTATTTTCCTCTTGTGGTTAACAGAGGAAATGGTCTGGAAAATCATTCCTTAGGGTTATACATTCTATCCAGGGTGCACTTTGATTAGTGTAGGAGGAATGTCCCAAGGTAGGGAATGGTCCAGGCTCAACAATCAGGCATGACCATTCCTTAGGGTTTATACATTCTCTCCAGGGTGCACTTTGATTAGTGTAGGACAAATGGGCTAGGGTGGGGAATGGTCTAGACTCAGACATTCATGAGGGTTTATACATTCTATCCAGGGTGCACTTTGATTAGTGTAGGAAGAATGGCCCAAGGTGAGGAATGGTCCAGGCTCAGAAATAAAAAAAAAATCCTTCTTCCTTGTTTGAGAAGAATAGGGAAGATATCCCATTGCTAATGTTCTATACCGAGGGAAGATATTCTTTCATATCTCACATACGTGAGTGAAATATTGGCCCAAATGATTTAGTTTATTTTAACAATATTTTTCTATGCAGGTTAGCATCATATTATTGTTATGGAGACTGCCTGTCTCCAGACAATAGAGATATACTACGGTGTTGGATTTGTTCCACTGTTTGTGACTATGTGTCACGGTTTGAGTATTTGTGTACTACCTTGAATAAACACAGGTGTGTTCTATCAATTGATATTGTACTAGTTTTCATAGGAGATTATCTAGTTGGATAATAATGATGGTGCTCGTGTTGCGACCAGTTGAATGGTCTGTTGTGCTCAAGACCATACCTCCCTAGCTAGGAGGGAATGTTGATATTATGGTATCTTCAAGAGGTATGAACCTCTATTATGACCTACGATGAGATTAGAATGTTCCAGAAGGAAGCAAAGAAATGAAGGAAACCCTAGACAAGTTGTCGACTGTAGAAATACATTTAAAATGAATTTTTTAGTAACTAGAAGGAGAAGTTGGCCCCAATAAAACTGCCCAGACTACTATAAATACAGGGCTCTGACGCAAATGTGCCACCCAAGGCATGTCCGCTCCCACGGGACCTTCTTTTCCTTCAGCCCGAAGAACTAGAATGCTCTTCAAATACCTTATCGGGACTTTCCTACACCCATAGGACTCTCCTTATGATCTCCCTTTGTCTTATCGGGAAATTGGACCTCGCGTGATCGCGAGTCTTGAACTCATGAGATCAGGTCTCACAAATTCCTGAACCCCGATGAATATTCTCTAAATGCTTTCTTTTCTCTTATCGAGAATTTCCTCGTCGGGAAATCGACACTTGTGCTGTCATGATCCACTGTCCTCATGAATCCCCGACTCCTGATCCCCGATGGTACCTTTATCCACTCCTTATCTCCCTCCGTCTAACTTCATTCTCATGTGACCTGCTAGTCCACGAGACCATGTGCTTTCCCCTGTCGGATTTTCAGACTTCGCGGGTTTGAAGTGTTTAGAACTTATGTTCTCAGGATTTCTGATCCTCCGATCCCCGATGCCACTTGGCGTTGACTCCTGTGAGGGTTGAGCCTTTGACACCTGTCCTCCCTTGATGTATCGAAGCTCACAAGTTTGCGAATCCAGATACCAGGAATTTCAGGATTCACAAATCCCCAACGCCGCTTGTCCTTTTCTCTGGTGCCTATGGCCCACACTCCTGTGGTGATCGGGAAATCACGTATCGGGATATCGCGATTTTCGTTGTCATGTGCACAGGACTTTCAATTCTTCGATCCCTAACTCTACAGGATCTCCTGACACGTGTCCCTACTGTTGGATGGCTCTGATCCTATTGTGAAATCGTGGATCGTGATTCCAACATGCACGAGTCTCTTGTCTCTAAAAACCCCGATTCTCCGATTCACGACTCTTCGGGATCTCTTGCCACGTGTCCCTGCTGTTGGAAGGTTCTGAGCACCCATCAGAATATCGCGGATCGCGATTTCCTGATGCAACGATTCTACACTCCTGAAATATGCGATGGGTAAAATCCCAACTCTTGTCCTGATGTCTGACGTGTGTCGTGTCGAGATCAATGGCTAGGATCCTTTCTCAGGATTTTGAGAACCGCAAGGTCTCGATTCTTTAGCTTAACAAAAACCCTGATGACTCTGATATCTCGATGACTCCTCTCGACTCCTCCTCTCTTAACTAGGGCTTAAACCCCACGTAACTTCTCGAGATCTAATGGTTGATGGGATTTCGCAATTTTCCTCTACGAACCCTGACCATCGATTTCTCCTTCTTGAAGATTTCTTGAGAATGGCTAAGTGTTCCTTCTCAGAACTTGCTCTCCACCGCCTGCACTTACAACTCTTTCTTGAACCTTCTATGGCACGAACCTTCTGTGCTCTCCTTTAATGATATCACGAAGGTGCTATACCTCCTAATCTTTTCCACTCTGATTCTTTCAGAGGAACTTGCACGCACTCCTTGCGAAAAACATGCAACACTTCCCAAGTGTTGAATCCTTCCGACTCTGTGCACCCCTACAACAACAGTCTTCTATCTCCTTTTCTCAGATTTACAACCGAGACTTCTTCTTCAGCCTACGCACTCCTTGCACAACTTCAACAACCCAAATCCACTTATGGGTGAATGAGAACAAGAGTTAGACTACCTGAGCCTTCATCAATGCACTCCTTGCGGATGTTTTCAACTGCACACCTTGCAGGAATCTCCTGGCTCAGATAGAGAAACAATTGAACTTCACTCTCTCTCCCTTTTAGACTTCAGTTTGAAACATGAAATCACATGCACAACATATACAAATCAAATTCATAACAAGAAGCAAACATTCCTGAGCATAACATCAATACACAGAGAAAACACCACAAACCATGAGCTTGAATCAAAGCTTCCTTCTATTAATTCAAATTCCTGTACATGGGTGTTCTTCATACAATATTATTTGCTTGCTCTTCTCTTCTCCTGAATGCTTCCTCTATTATTCACTAATATCTTACAATGGTACAATGAGGGTGTCTATATTCGTTTTCCCTCTCGGACTCTAAACTATCAAATCTAGACTTAAAATCCTATCTACCAGCATTAAATCTATTAAATGTTGACTATCTACCAAAGGACAAGATCTTAAAGGCTCAAGGTCCGATACAATATAGAAATGTGCCTTCATAAATGGTTCATTAAATACTTGCGCAACAATCCCAAAGTATTTCAAAAATTTGGGTTGGTTTGTCCAGCTGATCTCCGCTTGATGTGCTGGCTCACTTGATGAGTTGGTGATGCTCTTGCATCATACTCCTCGGATTAAAAACTTTCATGGGATCCTGTCCATGAGCTCCTGCATAGTATGTCCATGCATTTGAATCTCTGCTTCACTTTCCTGGCTGGCATCTTCTACTGGATGGCCCTTCCATTTGACGAGATACTCATAGTATTCCTTTCGTTTGGTCTTTTTGCTCACCTTCTTGTCGAGTATACGCTCCATCTATGGCTTCTCTGCAATCAGCATCTGCTTCTTCCACTGAACCTATGGCTGCTCATCACTTCTAGCTCGTACTTCCTCAGCCTTATATGGATATAAGTCTGAAACATTGAATGTCGGAGATATTCTGATCTCATCCGGCAACTCAATTTCAGAAGCGTTTTCTCCCAATTTCTTTAGGACTCTGCATGGCCCAATTTTCTTCATTTTCATCTTGTTGTATGTTCCTCTTGGGAACCTTTCCTTCCTCAGATGTGCTATAACTAGATCACCAACCTCGAACTGAATTTGTTTCCGATGCTGATTCGCTCTGCGCTTATATTCCTGGTTTGATTCCAACAATCGCTCCTTCACCCTACTGTGAAGTTCTTTCATCGCCTCTGTGAATTCTTCAGCGCTTTCGCTCTTAGTTATTATTTGTTCTGAATCCCTCTATTCAGAAACTCCTCTTGGTTGCTTGCCATATACAATCTTAAATGGAATTTTTCCTGTGCTCCTATTTACTGAGTCGTTGTATGCAAACTATGCCTGTGGCAACACATTGTCCCAACTATTGTGGTGCTCTATCACCAAGATTCTTAGCAAGTCTCCCAGACTTCTATTTACCACCTATGTTTTCCCATCCATCTGAGGATAATAGGCAGAACTAAACATCAAGTTAGTTCCCAGCTTCTTCCAGAGTGTCCTCCAGAAATGTCCAATGAATTTCGTATCCCTGTCCGATACTATACTTCTGGGTAACCTGTGAAGTCTAACGACCTCCTTGAAAAACAAATTTGCGATATGAGTCGCATCGCTAGTATTCTGACATGGGATAAAATGTGCCTTTTTGGAAAACCTGTCAACCACAACAAATATCGAATAATGTCCTCTTTGCGTTCTAGGCAATCCCAATATGAAATCCATGCTAATTTGATCCCACGGCCTCTCGGGTATGGGTAATGATTGATAGAATCCTGCATTCTGCTTCCTGCCCTTTGAATGTTGGAAAATTCTACATCTGTCGACAAACTTCTTGACTTCTGACCGTATTCCTGGCCAAAAGTATGCTTCGATCATATTTTTAAATGTCTTATCATGGCCAAAATGCCCTGCTAATCCACCACTGTGCTTCTCTTTTAGCAGATTCTCCCTCATGGAGCAATTCGGAATACACAACTAATTTCCTCTGAACAACAATCCTTCCTGGATCATATAATCTATCCATGGGATTCTGTCTCTGAGAACTGGACTCTCAGCTGCTTCATATGCCTCTGCAAAATATGCATCACCTGCACACATGTCCCTAAGATTTTCAAACCCCAATGTCTTGACTCGGAACTCCTGCAGCAACAAATACTTCCTACTCAAAGCATTAGCCACTTTGTTAGCAGTACCTGAAATGTGTTTAATTACAAATGTAAAATTCTGCATATACTCTACCCATTTAGCATGTTTCTGATTCAACTTCTCCTATTGAGTCACAAACTGTAGTGCATGATTATCACTATACAAAACAAATTCTTTTGGGATCAAGTAATGCCTCCATTTCTTCAACGCCTGTATGATAGCATAAAATTCTTTGTCATATGTGGAGTACTTCACTTTTTCCTCATCCAGCTTCTCACTGAAATATGAAATTGGTCTATCCTCCTGGCTCAAGACCACTCCTATTGCAAAGCCACTTGCATCACATTTCACCTAGAACACCTTCGTAAAATCCGGAAACACCAAAACCGGTTGTTCCGTGATCTTTTGTTTCAACAAGTTGAAACTCTTCTCTACCTCTTCAGTCCAATGAAAATATTTATGTCCTTTCTTGATGGTATCCATCATCGCTGCGCTAATTCCACTGAAATTCCTGATGAATTTTCGGTAGAAACTAGCCAGTTCATGAAAACTTCTCACCTCAAAAATATTTCTCGGTGATGTACAATTTTTAATTACCTCCACTTTACTTGGATCCATCTTTAATTCATTCGCCGATATGAAAAATCCCAAGTAAATGAGTTATGTCTTCATAAATGAAGATTTCCACATGTTGATCAATAGCTTCTCCTGCTGTAGCTTCTTCATTACTGCAACTAAATGCTTCAGATGTTCTTCTGTTGTTTTACTGAAAATCAATATGTCATCCAGATAAACAATGACAAACTTACCAATGAATTCCCTCATCACTTCATTCATCAACCTCATGAAGGTACTCGGTTCATTCATCAAGCCAAACGGCATGACTAGCCATTCATACAACCCTTCGTTGGTTTTGAAGGCTGTCTTCCATTCATCGCCTTCCCTCATGCGAATCTGATGGTATCCACTTTTCAAATCAACCTTTGAAAAAAATTTGGCTCCACTTAAACAGTCCATCAAGTCATCCATCCGTGGCAATGAAAACCTATACCTGATGGTTATCTTGTTAATGGCTCTAGAATCGGTGCACATTCTCCAACCTCCATCTATCTTTGGACTCAATACCGTTGGAACGACACACAGACTTAAACTTTCCCTGATCAGTCCTTTATCCAACAGTTCCTGCACATGCCTTTTAACTTCTTCGTTCTCCTGCAGCATCAACCTGTACGCGGCTTTGTTCAGCAAACTAACTCCTGGTATGAGGTCTATATGATGACTCACACTCCTCATTGGTGGTAACGAATGAGGTAATTCGTCTACCACAATGTCAGCGAACTCTTCCAGCAGTTCCTGAATTTCTTCCGGCAAATCATCCACTCTTGTGCTGGTCAAAACGATTTTTGGTTTCCTGACCACAATGAATTGTGGATCTTCCTTCTTCTTTGCTTCCGTAAGAAGCTCCTTCCCACTCATGAGAAGTACCCTGTTATTCACTTTCGGCTTCACCTCCTTATCTTTTATCGGAAGTAAGATATGTGTTCTCCCATTCTTCTCTAAAGTATACGTATTCATCTTCCCATCATGAATTATGTTCCTGTCATATTGCCATGGTCTGCCTAGTAATAAATGACATACATCCATAGGAATAACATCACATAAAATCCTATCATTATATCCTCCTATCTTGATGTCAACTGATCACTATTTGGTGACACTTACCTGATGCCCCTTCTGTAGCCATGAAACTTTGTATGGACTTGGGTGATCAGTTGTCTCTAGCTCCAGTTTCTCCACCATCTTGGTTGAAACGAGATTATCTGTGCTACCGCTATCCACGATAACCTTGCATTTCCTATCTTTGATCTTGCATGTGGTTCTGAAAAGTCTGTTTCTTTGAGCTGTGTCCTCCACCTCCTTCTCGGGTGTTAAGAGAACCTTGCGTATCATCAATGACCTTCCATCTTCTGCATCTTTTGCTTCAGCATCTTGCCTCTGTGCCTCGGCGATGTGAGCTTCTCCTCCATCCTTCTTCCTCTCTGGATAGTCAACTGCCTTGTGTCCATTCTTTCCACATGTGAAGCATGTGATGAATCCACCTCTGCCTCTTCCTCTACCTCTGATATAAGGAAATGTGTTATTATCAGCGTATCCTCTGCCCTGTTCCGTATGCTTCCTTCGTTGTTTAGCATGTTGTCCTCGCTGCGAACTTCCACCTCTTTCTATTCTAGTCTGAGGCTTCTTCCAGTCGTCCTTGGATTTATTGAACCTATCTTGGGAAACTAACTTACCTTTTGGCTAGCTCCTACCTCGGCCTCGCTGTCCTGGCTTACAGCTCAGCTTCTCTTCAGCTTTCAACGCCATATGATACGCATCCTCCACCGTTCGGATGGTTGCCATACTCATCTCATCTTAGATATTGTATCTCAAGCCATTCATATACCTGGCAACTTTTTCATCATCGGTCTCCCGATGACCTGGTCTGACATTTATCTTCAATCCTAGATTTTAATCTTTTGCTTTCCTTTGCAGCATCTATCTTCTTGAAGCTCGTCCCACCATAATGCTGCGTGTCCTTTCAATCTTGTGACAGCATGCCTGACCTTCTTATCCTCTTCGATATCCTCATAATCGAAGTAGGTGTCAAGAGCTATAATCCAGTCTAGAAACTCTTCTGCATCCAGACTCCCTTCATAAGCTGGAATGTCCATCTTTGTTTTCGAAATCATCCGAGTGATAGCTTTAATTAATCGCTCATTGGCAACATCTTCGGCTGCAACTTCTCCTTTTTGTTCAACTTCAACTTCGCCTTCGGAGTCACTCAGATCTCCAGCACTGGTTGTGTGTCTCTGCGCTGCTTCCATATCTTCTAGTCTCACTCAGAGATCACGTATCTGCCTCTCCATTTCTGGATTCTATGCTTGTCTCCCTCTTCCTCTATGGTTCCCCCTATACTTTGGATCGGGTGATTGTCTTTCTCTCCTTGGCGGCATGGTGAAATTTTCCTTTCTCCTCTGCTATAGAAAACAGAGAAATTTTCTCACTCTGATACCACTCTGATGCAAACGCGCCACCCTGGGCATGTCTGCTCCCACAAGACCTTCTTTTCCTTCAGCCCGAAGAACTAGACTGCTCTTCAAATCCCTTATCAGGACTTTCCTACACCCACAGGACTCTCCTTATGATCTCCCTTTGTCTTATTGGGAAATCGGACCTCGCGTGATCATGAGTCTTGAAATCACAAGATTGGGTATAACAAATTCCCGAACCCCGATGAATATTCTCTAAACGCTTTCTTTGCTCTTATCGGGAATTTCCTCGTTAGGAAATCGACACTTGCATTGTCGTGATCCACTGTCCTCACGGATCCCCGACTCCCGATCCCCGATGGTACCTTTCTCCACTCCTTAGCTCCCTCCGGCTAACTTCATTCTCATGCGACCTACTAGTCCATGAGACCATGTGCTTTCCTCTGTCGGAGTTTCAGACTTCACGGGTTTGAAGTGTTTAGAACTTACGTTCTCAGGATCTTCGATCCTCCGATCCCCGATGCCACTTGGCGGAGACTCCTGCAAGGGTTGACCCTTTGACACCTATCCTCCCTCAGTGTATCAAAGTTCGCAAGTTCGCGAATCCAGATACCAAGAATTTCAGTATTCACAAATCCCCGACGCCACCTGTCCTTTGCTCTGGCGCCTATGGCCCACACTCCTATGGTGATCAGGAAATCGCGTATCGGGATATCGTGATTTCCATTGTCATGTGCACAGGACTTTCAATTCCCTGATCCCCGACTCTACGGGATCTCCTGCCATGTGTCCCTACTGTTGTACGACTCTGATCCTATCGGGAAATCGCAGATCATGATTTCAACATGCACGAGTCCCTTGTCTCCGGAAACCCCGATTCTCCAATTCACGACTCTTCGGGATATCTTGCCACATGTCCCTGTTGTTGGACGGTTTTGAGCGCCCATCAGAATATCGTGGATCGCAATTTTCTGATGCAACGATTCTACACTCCTGAAATATGCAATGGGTAAAATCCAAACTCTCGTCCTGATGTCTGACGTGTGTCGTGTCGAGATCAATGGATAGGATCCTTTCTCAGGATTTCGAGAACTGCAAGGTCTCGATTCTCTGGCTTAACAAAAACCCTGATGGATCTGATATCTCGATGACTCCTCTGGACTCCTCCTCTATTAACTAGGGATTAAACCCCGCGCAACTTCTCAAGATCGAACGGTTGACAGGATTTCACAATTTTCCTCTGCGAACCCTGACCATCAATTTCTCCTCCTTGAAGATTTCTTGAGAATGGCTAAGTGTTCCTTCTCAGAACTTTCTCTCCAAGGCATGTGCTTACAACTCTTTCTTGAACCTTCTACGACACGAACCTCTTGTGCTCTCCTTTAATGATATCACAAAGGTGCTATACCTCCTGAGCTTTTCCACTCTGATTCTTTTAGAGGAACTTGCACGCACTCCTTGCGGCAAACATGCAACACTTCCCAAGTGTTGAATCCTTTCGACTCTGCGCACCCCTGCAGCAACAGTCTTCGATCTCCTTTGCTCAGATTTACAACTGAGACTTCTTCTTCAGCCTGCGCACTCCTTGCACGGCTTCAACAACCCAAATCCACTTCTGGGTGAATGAGAACAAGAGTTAGACTACCTGAGCCTTCATCAACGCACTCCTTGTGGATGTTTTCGACTGCACACCTTGCAGGAATCTCCTGGCTCAGATAGAGAAACAATTGAACTTCACTCTCTCTCCCTTTCAGACTTCAGTTTGAAACATGAAATCACATGCACAACATATACAAAGAAAATGCATAACAAGAAGCAAACATTACTGAGCATAACATCAATACACAGAGAAAACACCACAAACCATGAGCTTGAATCAAAGCTTCCTTCTATTAATTCAAATTCCTGTACATGGGTGTTCTTCATACAATATTCTCTGCTTTCTCTTCTCTTCTCCTGAATGCTTCCTCTATTATTCACTACTATCTTACAATGGTACAATGAGGGTGTTTATATCCATTTTCCCTCTTGGACTCTAAACTATCAAATCTAGACTTAAAATCCTATCTACAAGCATTAAATCTATTAAATTTCGACTATCTACCAAAGGATGAGAGCTTAAAGGATCAAGGTCCAATACAATATACAAATGTGCCTTCATAAATGGTTCATTAAAGACTTGCGCAACAATCCCAAAGTATTTCAAAAATTTGGGTTGGTTTGTCCAGCTGATCTCCACTTGATCTGTTGTCTCTCTTGATGAGTCGGTGATGCTCCTGCATCAGGCTCCAATTCTCATTATTCACATCTCATCAATTGTAGAGAGAATTGGATCTATGCAGGTGCAGTAGTAGCTTGTGCGCAAGTCTCTAGGAATGTGTGCACTAGCCTCTAGGTGGGATTATCTAATCAGTTTGGTTTCTATTCTTGCTTGGTGCATTAGCCTCTCTCGGCTATTGGTGCATTACCCCCCTCTCTATTTTCCTATCTCTCCCTCTCATGCTCTCACAGATTCTCTCTGTTGCCTTACTATGCCTTTCTCTCTCTCCCTCCCACACACACTTTCTACCCATCCTATATTTCATCCTCTCTCTCCCCCTCCCACACTCCAACACACTCACTCTCTACCTCCCCTCTTTGTCTTTCTCTCTCTCCCACCCACACTATCGCACACACACTTTTTATACCCCCTATATGTATTCCTCTGTCTCCCTCCCACACTCTCACACAAACACTTTGTATCCCCTCTATATGTCTTCCTCTCTCTCCATCCCACACTTTAACACACTCACTATCTACCTCCATCCTTTTTCTACCTCTTTCTACCTCCCCTCTTTGTATACCTCTCTCTTCCTCCCACACTCTTGCACACACACTTTTTATCCCCCATTTCTCTCTTTATAACTCTCTACCTCCCCTTGCCTCTATCTGCCCCCTTCCTCTCACAATAAGGATCAATATCTCTCCACCCCATCCTTGTCCAGCCCCCCTCTCTTTATCACTCTTTCCACCCTTCTCACACTCACACATCCTCTTTCTACCCCCCTCCTTCTATCTCTACCCTCCCTCCCACTATCTCTCCTCTCTTTTTGTCCTACATCAAACACCTCTTTTTGTCTCTCGTTGTCGTTGGTATCACTCTCAATATATCCCCCTCCCTCTCTCTCCTCTACTCTCCCCCCATTTCTCTCTTTATATATCTCTATGCCCCTTTCTCTCTATCTCCCTGATGGGTAAACTATATGTACTAATTTCCCTCAATTAAACTGTCAACCAGGGTAAGTAGGCTTAGAGTTGTGACAAAGTACAAGTCAAGGAAGAAAGAAAAGCTAACGAAAATATTAACTAGCCAAGAGGATGATTTACCCTAGGGATCAACAATCTTTTTCAATTTACAATTCTACTTTAAAAGATGTTTAAAATACTCTAAATAAGTTACAGTGTATCTGAACAATATACCTGAATTTAGATGTACAAAGAAATCTTTAAAACAATAAACTTATTAATATAAGTGAACCATCTTTTCATAAGAAATCTTCAACTATAAATAATTCCTCTAAGTAAGAAACTCTGTGAATGAATAAGCAACCCGTGGATAAGTACGCAATCTTTCAAAATCAATTCTTGAAAGTGAACTCTATTCTTAAAGCATGTCTTCAAAAACTCATAATTACATTTATCTTCTAGGAATTAAACCTTATCTTTACAATAATCTACCTAACTGAAAGAAAGAGTGTTGTGACAATATTCAAATGTGATGATTGTGTCTACGGTGGTGAATCACACCACAATGGAATCTAATCACTACTGACAATTCAAATGGGTTCAAATCGATGCTAACTCCTACGGAGAAATGCAGAGTATGGATAAGACGATCTATAGAAATATTTTCCATCATAAAAACAACATTAGATATTATTGTAATCCATATTGTCTACAAACATTATGCATAAGAGATTCAAAATCAATCATTTTTTCTATCACACAAATACTGGAAAATATTTTTTACAGCATTGATAATTCATGCAAGCCTACAAGATATAATTAAAAATCATAACTCAAAATCAACTCTGATCCTAACATTCTAATGCTGAAAATAAAGCAAATAATCCATGTAAATCTATAAGAAATAATTGACCTAATTTACTAAAGTACATGTGGCTAAGAGAAACAATGCCTAAATGACCAGACTATGGAATGATTTACAGTTTTATGAGCATAAACAAAGATCTATGATGGCATATTTAAATAGCTTATAAAAAAATGAATTGTAACCTACAGAAACAAGGTATTAGGTGTCAAAATATAAAAAAGTAAGTATGGACAACTATGAATGCTCTATAATACACATACAATCCAGGAAGTGATTTGGAAGTTAGAAAATATATACACACTGATATGATTTAAACAAGTAACTCGAATTTAGTAGTGATGAAATCCAAATGCAAAGATGTAAATATACATTGATATGAACAAGCTACCGAGACCAATGGTGGGCCCCCCATATGTTCGTGGCACTACTTTAATGTAAAAACCCAGTCATATAATTAGCATAGCATTGATATCAATCACCAAAATAAATTTTACAAGGAAATCCAAGATAATGTGTGTATGTATATATAAAAATCATGTCTCTAGTGGCATAGACCAACAAGTATATATAGAGTTTGTACATAGCTTGAGAGGTCGACCACTGAAAGGTTCGACGCTCTCTAAAAATATAAATTCATTAAGTTTTAGCAATAGAACACATATCCTCCAACCACTTCATGCGCTCAAAATAACGGCCAATGTAACTGCTCAAATCTGAATGCGATGATTTTCAAAGTTCGAGGGCATGAGCAGGCATAAAACCCATGTCTCTGATTCACCCATAGAAGCTCGTTTATATGCCAACTACCAACTACACTTCGCTCTAAGTGCCAGATTGAGGATCAGATGGAGGACTGGATGGAGAACTGGACGAAGGACTAGATGGAAAGTTGGATCACATTTTTGGCATGTTGCAAGGATACGAGAAATGTTAGGAAATCGTAATCAAGAAATTGAAGATAAATTAGCATAAAATCATCACAAAACAATGATTACACATACCTCATGTTGTCCCATGGAAAATTGATACAAAAAACCTGATAATACCTTTGAAAAAGGATAAATAAAAGCATAGAGCATATAAATTCCATATGCAAAAGAGATTTGGGCATTGGAAAAATAGGCAAAACGCCAAATCAACATTTCTTCCATGCCTAAGAGTTTGCAGGTCCCTCTGCAAACAAAATGGGTCACCAGACATAACTATACTTGTGAAGGAGGGCGTAGATTATATTTAGAGGCCTCTCCCACATGCCATGGGGACTTTGTCTTAGGCCTTTTGCGATGCTTCAAATGCATCCTGATATTATGATTTGTGGTATCCATCTGATCAACAAATCGTTGAAGAGAGTTTACTTTTGCTTGCAAGACAACATTGTCATGGTGAAAATGTCGATCCACAGTTTCTCGTTTCTCTAGATGTTGGAGCAGTTGATCATTCTCTGTTTTTAATTTCTCAATAGCTATGGATTGATCAGATGGCTCAAGAGAGGAAATCTTAGGCTCCTTGGTAGATGTAGAAGGTATGTCAATTTTACAAGAAGGTGTAGGAATTTGCGAAGAGGGGGTAATAATGTCTTTGCGAGGAAGAATCACTGTGATAAGTTCAAATTTGATCTCTTTATCAGGCTTAGACTCCTCTGTAAAAAATTCTTTAATTTTTTTGTGGGATCTCTCATGGTAAGCTTTTTTGCTTCGTTTTTCATGTTGCCTAGTTTTTCATGTCCATTGTTGGGCATTTTTCGACACATGGGTTTTGCCAATGGTTTTCTATTTCTAGTTAATAAATTAGGGTTGTTGAGTAATCAAGATCATTGGGTTAGGGTTTTGGATTTCATTGGCTCCTATATGTATATTGTATTGTAAACAATGTATCACAATGAATGAATATAGAATATGATGTTTTTCCTAGTTTAGGTTTCAAGGGGAAAAATCTCTTTGTAATGTGTGTATGTTCCATTGTATGTTTTTTGTTCTTTTGTTGAAAATATGTTTGCAGTAAAATATTGTACAAGGTTAGAATCTACATTTGGTATCAGAGATTTGTTGGCTTTAGGGGGACGCCTTTGTGGTCAAGGATTTGGCTTGGGATTGTGATAAGCCTTGTTATAGAGGGAGATCTATGGTATTGTTTTTTCAGGCGAAAAGAAATGGAAAGTAGTTCGAAAATGGAGATGGAGAAGTTTAATGGGAAAAGTTGATCTATGGAAGCTCAAGATGGAAGATCTGTTAGTGGACAGAGATCAATGGATTGTGGTGGATCCAGGTACTGCACCAAAACCAAAAACCCCAACCCACCAAAACCAAGGCTAGATTTGGTAAAATTAATGTCATCACCCTCCTTTTCCATATACATGGTTAGAAACAACAAGAATAGTGTTTTGATAAAGAAAGTTCACAATTGATTTCAATACAAATCTAAAATTTTTAACATAAGTGCCAACTAATTAAATTCAATACTAACAATTGAGTTTTTAATACTTTGAACCACATATTTTCTATAGCGGTTCATAAGCCATCTAACATTCCACTACCTTTCCCTCATTAGAGGTCAACAATGAGGTAATCCATATCATGATATCCATCATTCAACCCACCTACACATTGAACGATTTTAATGAAATAAATATTTTTAGGATTGGAGTTTAAACCCAATCATCAAGCATGTAGAGTTTGGGACACTTTAAACAATCTTTGACCTCAAAGTCTTGTTGAGAATTCAACAATGACGACACCAACAAAGCCCTTGGTTTCCCTCCCTAAGAGGAAGAGGAAGGACCCAACGGGATATTTCCACATGCTTATTTAGGGAAAAACTTAATACCACAAGAATTTTCATGGGTTGTACCAAAGGATTCATTATTTCCTTTTGATTATGAGAAGATGGACTTTCCACTTTAAACTATCTATCATAAATTCAAATTATACATTAGTTGTTGTTGCATGAGATTATTTTCCTGTTTGTTGCCTCCAATGATACAAATAATACATCTAACCCATGTTTGAGTCCCTCGCCTCTGAGTGAAGGGAGCGAAGGATCTATGGGAATTTGGTATAATTATAGCTCATTTTGGTAGTTCTTTTAGCCAAATTTTTATTATCATAATGATTTTTGAGTGATATATACAAAGGAGTTAGATGCAGACCTACCTTGTCTCAACCCTACAATCCATTCATTTGATTTCTTTGATGTTGTGGAGAGTGGGGTAGAGAGAGAGGGGGGGAATGATGGGGTAGAGAGAGAGGGGAAGAATGAGAAAAGAAGCGAGGGAAAGAGGGGGAAGAGAGAGAGGGTGGAGACAATGAATGAGAGAGAGAAAGAGAGTCGTTGGAGAGAGAGAGGAAGATATATGGAGGTAGGGAGAGGGGGGCAAAGGGAGAGAGAGAGTGGGGGGGTAGAGAATATTTCATGTTAACAGGAATGTACGTGCTTTCATGTTAGTAATAACGTGTGTGTGATTTAGGAACACGTGCCCATTCCTAAAATGCGCACATGTTATTTTTATTTGAATTTGTTTTATGAGAGCACACACATTCTTATACACGTGCTTCCCATGAACACGTTCACGTTCTTGAGAACACACACACATTCTTGGGAACGTGGCTTGTTGAGTGGTGGTTTGGGGTTTGTCGAACCTATCACATCAGGAACCACTGGTATGTATATATACCAGTATATATACAAGTATATATACCACTATATATACCTAGTATATATGTCAATATATATATATATATATATATATATATATGCCGGTATATATACTTAGTATATATGTGTATATAATATACTAAGTAAATATACCTAGTATATATACTAGTATATATACTCAATATATATACCAATATATATACTCAGTATATATACCAATATATATATATATATAAGTATATATACCGATATATATACTAATCCTTTATACTGATGCAAAAGTATGCATATACTGACACATATACATATACCTACACATAGATCATTGGACTCTTGGTGTGATATGGGTGAAAGATCCCATATCTAGCTTCAATATCCATATATGGTGAAAGATCTGAGTCTTTGTCATCGTTTTCACTTCCCCACACCAAGGTGAGGTGATCCGAGGAGAATCAGAGTAAGTTGTTTTCCGAAGCATAGATAACTTAGGTTCATCCTCGTACAGATGGATTCTAGATTCCTTACTGTCTACTTTTTTCCAAGCTTTTGGTCTCCTTATAAATCATCTCAAGTCTACCTTCCATTTTTCAAGTTTATCATAGGAAGAGTTAACATCGTTGAGTTCTCTCTTTCCTTAAAAGTTTGTGGATCTCTTGGAAGGTTTCAGGTACATGGGTTTTTTTCTTAAACCTACAAATTACAGAGTTGAATATTAGAGTTGGCTCATCCATAAGTTGGGGCATTCAATTCACATTGGTGAAGATATGATCCTAGGCCTTAATACTAGCTCCTGGTTATCTCCTTCTCTGATTTTATCTCTAAAGTGGGAAGGTATACATTATTTATATCAAGCTAGAGGTATAGACATGACAGGGGTTGTTTTGGCTCAGTGGAAAACAAGTGAAGTGTTGGGGTTATTAGGTACTGAGGCTGTGGAATGGGATCGTTTCTGTAGAGCATTGTTGGCTTCAAGCATCGAACTGAATAATAGACCAGATACACTTATTTGGGACTATGGGTGACCGATCCCAAGTAATGTCTTATTGAATTGAAATTCAAAGATAGACTAATATATAACATGCTTCTATGTGCTTCCAATGTAAACTAATAAATATTTCTAAAAATGTGACTCTCTTTTGCACTAGAAATATTTATACAAGACACTACAATACATCAAAATTGGTTCACCCAATATCTTTAATTGAGTCTATTATATCCTAAGGCAGCGTGGGGGGCTCTACATATAAAACATGAATTGGTGTAGCCCAGGGTTTTAGCTCAAGTGGTTTTCAGCAATGTAATTGGGCATATGGCTATCTCCTTTTAAGTGTTAGTAGGTTCCCATTTGAATCCACCTCATATTGGCAGACTAGTATAAGTTGATATATTTACTAGGTATGTCATCGATGAATGTGAGTTCCATGCCCCTCAAGTTTCCCCATGAGGTTTTCCTAGGAAAGGAAAACATGTGTGTTGGAATTTATTAATGTAGTTTTGATCAATATAATGCACATGTGATTTATTTTAAAAGGTGGGTAGGATTGGAAGGGCTTTAAGCTACTATTATGGAATTAAGATCTATTTTCCCACCAAGTGGTTGGACTAGTTTTTCATAGTCTTTTCTTCTCAAGGTTAGGAGAAATTCCATTTGTAATGTATTAAGTTTTCACAATGCGAGTGTATTCTTAATGTTATTTCAGAACATCTACACAAGATATGTCTTGGAAGTCTTTTGGTTTGTTCTCTATGTTGTTGGTGGGATTATTATATAACTCACTACACACCCTAACATTTACAAGTTTCTTAATTACTTCAATTTCGAAAACGTGGTTCCTTTGTCACTATATATAATTCTAAAGGAATTATTAATCTCTTACAAGGGTTGACTTATATGTTCAATTGGTAACTCAATATAGTTTGGCACTAGCGAAGATGCCCAATTTTCCAACATGGGGTATAAGTTATCATGTAGAAAAAAAATTGGGCATGTAATTCCTTGGAGGAGATCAATATATGTTAGATAAAAGGTGTAAAAATGGGACCACTCTTGTTTCTAATTCACGTTGGTATGAACGACAACAAGTAATTGATGGACAAGTGGTTGATTCAATAAACCAATTGTAGAATTGGTTTTGAATTTATTTTGTTTGGTCGCCATGTGAAATTGTTACAAACATGTCTTCCATTTCAATTATTGAGTGGTCTTAAACTTTCTCTGAATCTACCAAAATTTCAGAAGATTTATTGTTGGAATAAATGATAGTCTTCTTCCTATGGATGTAATTCATCACTATTTTGCATTCTTATACAAATGACATGTAGTTAATGGTCAGAGGGAAAATAGATTCACCTTTCTTGTGTTTGTTCACCGCGTGGAGTTATTATAAGTATATTGTGTCCATTTCAATTACTGGGTGCTTTGCAACTTGCTTTGAATATGCACAAATTGAGAAATTTTTATTTTTACAATGGATGATAGTTTCCCTCCTATGAATGTAATATGTCATTGTTTCACATGTTTATGCATAATGACAAAGTTCATGGTCATAGTAAAAGTGACGATGCATTGTTTTTTTCAGGACTCTAAGTGATATGTGGCCAACCCATCAATGATGGAGCAGGATAACACCATGAACCTTATTTGAGGCACTAATATATATCTCAAAATGTCGATGAATGTGTGGAAGTTATGGCACTAGGGTTGAGCATAACATATATTTCAAGTCTGCAAAACCTTGTTGATTTAGTTACCCGAGTAAAGATAGTCTTGGAAGCCTTTTCCTTCAATATGAAATGGAGGGGGTGCCCAATGTGGGAAAATTGAAACACAACCTACGATATAAGTTGGATAGTCCAAGGAAGCTACATGATTCAATCCATTTGGATGGAATGGGCTAGTTAAAAAGGAAGAGTATATTATATGGACTGACATGTATGTTATTCGAATCAATAATAAATCCCAATACACTCTCGTGGAAAAATATTCTCAAGCCCAACATTATCTTCCCAATTCATAATGAACCATTTTTAAGTGTATTTTATAATCTCTATTCCTTAAAAAAACCCAATTTAATACATATGTTACTTCCCCAAAACCAAAATGGATCAAATTTCGAAGTATAACAACTTTGTGTTTAGTTTCATGGATTATAGTTTCATAGTGTGGCTCAATTTATGGCTTTTATTTTGGGCCTCCACGGGTTTAGATTAGAGCACTAAAATTTCTAGTGTAGACAAGGGTTGATCTGACTGTGTGTGGATGTCTTGCTGAAGAAAACACATTTTTTCTTTGAAGGCACGCCCTTTGATGTATCTAAGAGAGGGAGGCGCGAGGGAAGAGGGATGCAATAGAAATAAGGGAAGAGGCGTTCTTTCTTTTTGTTAGACACCTTTATCTGAGTGGAGGGAGTCTGATGCAAGGTGAGCACGAATCTTCTACACCCAGGAACGCGCTCGAGTATCCGAAGAGAGATGGACGTATGTGGTTCTTCCTACACGGAGAAAGAATGTAAACGATAAAATGCCGCTTTTTATTCTACCGAGATTCTCTGCGCAATCAGATTCTCCAGAGAACTTTCTCGCATCTTTTTACTCACACTCACTATTAAATAAAATTACACATCGTCATTATTACTTATACTAGCGGACGCTTTATTACAATAGAGGACTCACTAACGCTGACATACTAACATAGAATTAATTCTACTCTTCTTCCGTCTTGTTGAAGATGACTCGAACTTGCTATGAATAAGGTTGTCGTCTTTCCTTATTGGTCCAAGGGTTAAGGGTCCATTTAAAGAGAATAATATTTGAATTTCACTAGAAATGAAATCTTTGTAATTTTTTTTCAATGTGAAATGCTCTTGAATATGTGGATGGGTTAATGAAATAATAGAAAATATTTTAAGGAGTTAAAAGTGTCCACAAGATAAACTTTTTATTTATTTTTTTCAATTAGAGAGAAAGAAAATTATTTTCCCACGCACCACCCTAAAGAAAAATTATATACAAGTCCAAGGACTAAAAAGGAGATCCCAGTGTATATTATAACAGAGGACTTGATTTCCATTTACTTTCTAAGGAGACATATTATAATTATTGAAGAGGGAAGGTTATGCCCTTGGTTTCGTTGATGAATGAATTGCTTAACCCTACAATTCAACCAAACTGGGTTCAAACCCAATCCAACCAAACTGGGTTCAAACCCAAGGTGTGTTGAGTTAAAATTCTTAACCTTGCAATCCAACCCAACCCAACCCAACCAAAACCACCCTTTTTCAAACCCAAGGTGAGTGGGGTTAAATTTATATACACATTTTGCGTTTTAATATTCGTAAATACTATGAACTTTACATTTTATGAAGATGGTATCACGATTGGCCAATTTAATAGATGCGATGACAAGTTTCTTTTCCTCTCTAAAAGTTATAACAATGGAAATGAGAAAATGATCGATCTAAATGAAGGCCATCCCCATCTCCTACTTCTCCTCCGTTTTTGTATATCCACCCAATTAAAAAAAAAAAAAGAGAAAAAATTAAAAATTAAATCATTGAACCAAAATTTTTAAGATGTCGTGGGAATACGTTTCTTTAGTTGTGACATTAGATATATCTATATCTTTCCATTTCTCCAACATTTAACTTAAAATACCTAATATTATGTTGGAGGACGATTACAATGGACCCAAGTAATGCCTTATTGAATTAAAATATAAAGAAAAATCGATGCACTCTTTTAACACACTTCCACATTGCCTTAAAGTAAACTAAGAAGCCTTTTAAACAAGCATGACCCCTTTTTGCAGTACAAAGAGTTATATAAGACAAAACAATAGATTAAATTCCCTTCACCAAACATCTTTAATTGAGTTGAAAATAATTCCTAAAGAAATGTAGGGGCCTTTACATATAAATAATGAATTTGTGTAGACCAAAGAGTTATCTCAACTGGTTGTTGCCAATGTTGTTAGGAATTTGGCTAGTTCCATGCTAGAAAGTACCTAGTTAGAATACTTGTGGGTTAGTCACACTATCCTACACTAGCGAATTTACTAGGGATGCTACACATGAATGTGGGAAACATCCCTTGCGTTTCCCTGGGAGGCTTTCCTTGCTTGGGGGGGGGGCATGGGTTGACATTTTCTAGTGTGATTTTGATCAATATAATATTCTCATTGTATATACTCTTAATCCTATGATCTATTTTAAAAGGTGGGTAGGATTGGGAGGGTTTGAAGCTACTATTATGGAAATAAGATCTATTTTCTCACTAAGTGAGGATAGGTTTTTATAGTATTTTATTTTCAATATTAGGTGAAAGTCCCTTTGTAATGTATCAATTTTTCATGAGGATAATGTATTCTTAATAGGATTTACGAATACCCACACATGGTGTGGCTTGGAAGTATGTTGGTTTGTTCTCTATGATTTTGGTGAGATTTTGATACAACTCGTTGCATACTTTAGCATTTCCAAGTTGCTTGTGGACTTCAATTGATAACATGTGGTTTCTTTTCCATCATATATAATTCTAAATGCCTTCTCCATCTCTTACAAGATTCGACTTATATGTCCAATTGCTAACTCAACATGGTTCCACTTTTCTATAGTGGCCCCTTCTAAATGCAACAATCTACGTTATCATCAACATGCCCGCTAGTAAACTCAAAATGTATCCCAATGGATTTTCTTCATGCCAAGAATGATTTCCATCCCTTCACCATCAAACTTAGAGAATGCTCGTTTTCTAGATCAAGCATCAACCTATCCCTTTAACATAAAATGTAGGGAATGCTACTTTTCTAGATCTTTAATGTGAAGGTTTCCTTCGAAAAAAATTCAAATTTTCCTTGTATGGTCAGTGATGTTTTCCTACATCTTGTATATTGGTCTTCATAGTTTCGAATAAGATAATACTCTTCCTTGAGCGAATGTGAAGATCTCCCTTATTTGGTTTGCCCCTTATTTGCTTTTCCCTAGTACGCTCCATAACCATCTCCAAGAAATTTCTTAGATGGGAAATTCCACCAATGTTTGACATGGGAAGGGACTTTAGTAGTGCATAGGTGATATTCTCCCTATTGGAAAAGTTCTGAAAAAATAAATAACCCGAAATATTTCTCATCACGTTTTCCTTCAAAAATAGTGGTATCGAAATTAACATGAACTATGAAAGTTGTCGTTCCTCTTAAAGGACTTCTCGAGAAAGATTCCCCCACAATTTTTGGGAGTTTTTTGAGGGCCTGGGTGAAATGACACATCATCTCATTCTTCTATGTCTAGAGGGAATCCTAAAAAAACAATCTAATATGATCTCCCACCCTACCTCTTTCTTTCCACATGTCATGTGAGGCTGCATAGGCTAGCGAGGATGACCTTATACATGCTCAATTATCTAAGTTCCTAGACTCATATACCCTAACATCATCATAGACATGCACGATACAAAAATATCCAAGAACGTATTGTTTCAATACCATTGGTCAAGATTAGATTGAGAACGAGATGAAAGAACACATCATATTCCAAAATGTACACAAGATATAGTGAAAACTAAACATTGTTACTCAATTAATAGTGAAAAATAATGGCTAGAATGGCGGTATCTACATTTAAGAAGAGATGTGGATATGATGCTTAGCCAAAAAACCTGTAACAAGAGGCCAAATATAGGTTTTCTCATAATGCTAAAACCCCTATGAGCAAAAACTCACACTATCCATAGACCCTCAACCTAACAGTTGATGTGGTAAAAAAAAAAAGCCATAACATTCATATACTAGCTCCATCATGGGCTCTCTTTGCATTGTTAGAAATATTTCCCCAATATTTACAAGTTTATACAAGTGAGATGTGTTTTCGGTGGGTTTTAATTCCACTAAACTTACCATCTAAAATTCTCTCCATTTTTTTTAATTATTCTACCAATAACATATATAAGATTCCATGACACTTATACACCATTTAATAAAATATATACATCAAATAAATAATGGGATTTGGTTGTGTATGTAGGTAAGGAGGTACTTTATCCATTAAAAATACGAAAAGAGTTTTAAAACAATATAAATTGTGTTTACATAATAATGCTAGTGTCTTAATAACAATTAAATTAATATAAATTAATGTGAAACTTGAAATCATTATCTTAATAACAATTAAATTAATATAAATTCATGTAAAACTTAAAATCATTAACTAAATTTTAAAGCATTTATTATTATCAAATATTAACTAAATGCTAAGAGAGGTTTGAGCCCCAATGTAATAAAAAATCAATTGCTAAACTTAAAGTTTGAGCCCCAATGAAATAAAACATCAATTGCTAAACTCAAAGTATTTTAAGAGATTAAGATATTTAATATTTCTCTAAGAAATTTCATTTTTCAAAAATAGCGTTTTCATACATTTAATAATAATAGTTAACATGGAATTGTTTTCATACATTTAATAATAATAGTTAACATGGAACTGAATAATATAAGGACTCATTAATATGCAAAAATATACATGCTAATGCAATTCACTGAACAAATGTTGAAAAGATTCCCTGGCATATCAGTTAGGACACCAACCAGCTGAAAATATCATAAACATGGTGAAATATACATCTGAGTGCAGTTCCAGGAATAAATGTTCTATGACTTGAGGATGGGATTCCCTGGGATATCGCTTCAAATTGCTCAAAGAAGTCCAAAAGCGACCAAATTAACAAAATGGAGAGCAACCATTTCAACGGATTCACACACAATAATAACTTGTATTATTTGAATCTCAATTACAACATATATATATATA
>JZKD02S1657462.1:328547-340623 GCA_000966675.3 Picea glauca
TTGGATTAATTAATAATTAATTTATTATACATTATTATTTAATATTTAATATTTAATTTATTATCAATTATAATTAATAATTAATAATTAATTTACTATACATTAATAATTATCAATTAAATAAGAAATAATATTTAATAATTATTTTATTATTAATGAATATTTCTAATTAATTACTTATTAATGATTGAGTAATTAATTATTAATTATTAATAAATTACCAAATAATTATTAATTAATATTTTATTATTACATTTAAAATGTATTAATTCATTAATAGTTGTGCCCCACCTATGTCAGTTGTAAGTAGCAACAACCATATTTAAGTAAAAATAAAACTTATGTCTTTTTAAATCATTATTACTATTTTTAAATCATTATTAAGGTATTTGAATGAAAAAACAATCATGAAGCTCTATAAAATGATAAATCCCCTGGTTTTTCAATCCATAAATTGATATACATATTAAAAAAAACAAGTAAAAATAAAAAATTATGTTTTTGAAATCATTATTTTGGTTTTATGATTGTAATGGTCCACCACTGATAGTGCGGTGACCACGTTCCAAGCTTGTTGCATCTTACTTTGTAAACGAATTTATACCCTATATAAATTTGAGAATTTTTTTCTTGAAAAAAAAAATACAATCATTATTCTAGTATTTAAATGAAAAAACAACTACGAGACTCTATGAAATGATGAATAGTCTGGTTTCTGGTTTTCCAATCCATAAATTGATATACATATAAACTGGGTATAAGTATATATATAAGTATAACTATAAACCAATAACTTTAATAAAATATGTAAAAATAGAAATTTATGTTTTTTTAAATTATTATTTCTAACCAAGGTTAGAATTTTTCAGGTATCTATTATTACAATATTCTCAATTCTATTTTAGTTTATTACAATAGTATCATTTGTAATTTTGTTTAAAGAGTAATAGATTAGCTTTAATTAAACACAATTCTCTTCCATGTGTATTGTATTTTGCAATATTGCAATTTAGATTTGTATTGTATTCTGCAATGTTGCAATTTAGTATAAAGTATAATATACTTAATTATAGTTATTTACCTTAAATATATTTATTTATAATGAAAAATAAGATTATTGTATAATCTTGATATATAACTTGAGTGAGATTAATAGTTAAATATATTTGTTTCCTCTTTAAAATTTACAAATTCAAATTGAAAAAAAATAAGATATATATATTTTTATAGAGACATCAATATTAAAAATTAATTAAACATTTTATTATTACTTTTTAAAACTAAATTATTATTTCTTTACTTTCAAATTATTTATCAAAATTTCATAACAATTTATGAAAGTTAAATAAACAAATATTATTAATAATTAATATCACTAAGCTATTTATGAAACCTTCCATAAACCATTTATGAAAGTTAAATAAACAAATAATATTAATCATTAATATCACTGTCATGAAATTTAACCCACCATAAGTAATCTGACCATGTGTATCGAACTTATTCAAATGATCGAGTAATATATTGGTGGCCACCCACCTTTTACGAGTGGCTCAAAACAATTTTTTGGTAAATTTGGCAATTTACTATTTTTAGTAGTTTTTAACTTCTGGGGCCATTTTGAGGGCCCTAATGAAGGTTTTTCAAGATATAGGTTCTCAATGATAGCTAAAGAAATGATTGATCACGAAAAATGAATATCCTCGACAATACCTTTCCAACGAGCTATCATATGCCTAAAACAAAGATCGTATGCAAAAGTTACGACCCCGGGAAGTTGATGTACTAACTTACTCAAACGGGGTCCACATGAATTTTGGCGCTTCATCTCCCAGGGTTAGGTTTTTGGATGTCTAAAAATTTTGGCATTCTTTTTTATGGTAAAAAGGCCTTCAGAACCTTATTGTAATCATCTTCTTGCGAATGCAAGTAGCTGTCACATCTCTTCTCAGAGATAAGCTACCACCATTCTATCGAGTCTTTCACTTTGTATTTTACAGTCTCTGTACATTTATTTCATTAATATAAATCGTGTATTACTGTATATCCGTGTTTATGGTTGCATCTCTGATACATTTCTATTATATTATTGAATATCTGTGATATCTTTGTGCATTTCTTTATTATACTTCCGATCTCATTTCATGCCGAAAATAATCCGGATCATCAAGTTAACCCTTGAAAAACATGTATCCACTAAACATATAGCATTCAAATCCATGATATCATTAACATATTTTATATATTAATGATAGCAATTCAAGGTAAGTGTTTTGAAGTTGTAACAAATATATAGTAGTTATGAATTATAATTAATTAATTGTATATGTTCATGAGGTGTAACTTATTAAAATTAAGAAGAAAAATTGATCACTTTAATTTAAACCTCATTTTATAACATATTTTTATAAAATTTAGTATATATGTTTAAATAATAAGAACCTACAATAAAATTATACTTACAAACTTCATATTCTATTTTTTTTTAATAAAAAAGTTCATTTATTTATTTTTATTAAAAAATAATTAATTGCATTTTATGTATAAGAAGAGTTAAATGTGTATCTAATATATGCAACTATAGAAAAAATCCACTTAAAAAACAACATCTAATATTCGATATCCATGTCCATAGGATATGTACTATAAACGGTACTCAACGATACTTAGTGTAGGACTAAATGAAGTATGAAGTATAGGACTAAATGTATATATGTTCTATTTCTTTGTATATTATGCATTTGCAATGTATATATAACATAATATACATTATTAATATACATTATATAGTTAATTATATAATAAATTGAGTTGTAGGATATGACAAAACCAAAGATTAATTAGAGAGAAGACAAGAATGGTGGATGATTTGGTGGATTACTTAGAGGATATCCTTGAGGGAATTCTAAGTTTTTTCTTGCTATTAGCTAGAGGGAACCTTAGATCTATTTTGGTAGGGGTTTTTAATTCTAGACCCATTGCGTTAAATACAGAAAGCCATGAAACTTTGGGATTAGGCACTAAAGAGAGTCCTTGTGTAGGCACTAGTAGGAGATGCGAATTTGAGAAACTCAATCACTACAATTTAGAAAATGGGCATGATCAATCTCCATCGAGAATGGTGGTTGTAGGTGAGTTTGGTGGAAGTGGTCATAAGGCATGTCGGGGTATTTACTCCAGAATAGTTGGAAAGAGCTTGGTAAAATCTCGAGGTTTAGGGTTTCTTTTTGTTTCATCCAAGTGTTTGGAGTCTTCCGATGCATTTAAACCCTCATCTGTATTGGTTAGTATCGTAGCAAGATTCCTCCTAGAAATTGTGGGTGTTATGAGTAGAGTCTCATTATCACTCCCATTAGTACATTGGAGAAGGATGATGTTGATTTAGGATTAATAGGTACAAGTATCCTTATTGGAATAGTGGGGGAGGTATCTTAGCTTTGATTAATTTCTATAATGGGGGTTTGGAGGAAGGAAGTGACAAAAACAGGAGGAATTCGAGAAAGTGCATAAAACAAAGGTCAACTCCTATTAATATGGTTCTTAGTGAGGAAGTAAAGATGAAAAAAGTGGTGCAGTTGGTAGAGATGGCTCTTGTCAAAGGGTTATTGGGTCATTACATTGGTGATAAAGGGTTTAAGGAGTGGATGGTGAGTTTTTGTAAAAACATGCTATGCTATGATCCTATCACTTATGTGCTATCAATGGGATGGTTAACATTTTCTTTTCAATCGACTTCTGATGCTTCAAAAATTATGGTGGGATCCTGGTTATGGGACTCCTCCTTGTTGCTTCTGAAACGATACTCGCCATTATTCGATGCAAACCAAGAAATATTGGGTATGGTTCCAGTGTGGATGAAATTACCTAGGCTCCCCATTGACTTCTGGACTATTAAGGCTTTCAGGGAGATAATCAATTCCTTAACACAAATTGTGGAGAAATATATGTTGTTTAAAAACAATGGATCGATGGTGGTTGCATGCATCTTGGTAAGGTTTTACTTGAGCGAGGGATTGGCTGAGAGCATGGTTTTATAGAAGATGTCTCATTGATCCACCCAATCATTATATCATGTTGTCATTCCATTCAAATGTAACATGTGTCAAAAATATGGGCATTTACTTGCATAATGTCCTCTTTCTTTCAACGAAAAGGTATGAGTGAAGAAATTGGGGGTATATCCGTCTATTGAGGAAGACATAGGGTTTGAGGAGGGGATATCTGGGCCATTTATGGAAGGTAGGGTAGAAGAAGATATTCCAAGTGTTGGAAAAGAGAGTACTATGATGGAATAGGCAGTGGTGGATGGAAATGTTCATGAGAGGAAATCTAAGAAGTGTAACAATTCTCCTTCTAGCATACAAAAAAATCCTCCTCTAGTGAGATCTAAAAAAGGTGCATCACCTACTAGATGACACATTTCTGGAGGTGGTGGCTCAGATCCACTACCAAAATCTTCGGTCTTTGGAGGTAAGATCATATCAAAATTGGTTCCTTTGAATTTTACTCCTTCTCTTGTTAAATGATCAATGTTTGGATCCTTGCTAAGTATGGGTGTTGGGTCATCTTATGGTTGGGGGATTGGAAATGTCAGTGAAAATTTATCTCAGGAGGAATTTCACCTACAATCTCCTATGTTTTTCACTCCATCTCTTAGTGGGAAGGTGGGAGAGGGTTTGTTTTTAGTTGAATAGAGTTTTGGGTTTGCTGGTTTAGGTACTTCATTTGAATAATATTAGAGGACTCTAAGATGTGATCCAAGGCGTTGCAATGGGTTAATAAATTGTTTGGATGTAGGGATTATAAGGGGTCCTGGCCCTTGATTTTTAAATCCACCTTATTTATCCCACATGCATTGTGGGACAGTTCTCATATTACGTTTATAAGAAAAATGGCATACAATATTATTTGTGTGTGAAGTAAAGAAAGCCATGGAACCTTATGTATCTTGCACATATTATAGATTTTGGTTGTCACCTCATCGACTTGGCATCTTTCCAAGTCACTACTCAGTAGTTCCAAAAGTTATAGTTTCAAAGTTTTGAGTTCCAAAGGGTGTCGTACAAGGAGTTTTATGCACTTGTTCAAGCTCTCAAACATTGGTGGCATAATGTAATTGGAAATTCATTGTCTTGCATACAAACCATCATTCTTTGATTCATTAAACCCTCAAATGGAATTCCTATATGCAACAACTTTATCTTGTTATTTTGTATAGAAAGGGTAGCATCGATAAGATACCAAATCTTCTTGTTCATCCTCTTATTTGTGCAGTCGTCATTCTCAACATCTATGTTATTGACTATGAAGAGTGGAAAAAATATTATTATTTCAACCCTAATTTTGGCCCCATGAATGGTAATAACTGTACACTTTGGTTGAGGTAAACCAAATGCCATTTTTTAATTTATCCCTTAAACATGGTTGGTTATATAAATTGAATCAATTGTGTGTACCTACTATGTAATACAAAATTCTCTTCATCAATGAAGCCCACACTTCCACCTATGGAGGTCACTTTAGGGTTACCAAAACATTGAATCAATTGCAATGTTATGTTTGGGCCTACCATCATGAAGAAGTGGGTGATTTCCTTCATCTATAGTTTCACTTTGCATCACATCCAAACCTGTCAATTATAAGTTTGGTATATCCAAAATGTTTCTCATTCCGACTTGGTTGTAGTCATATCAAAGGATGTTATCACCTCCCTATGACAGTGTGCAATCATAAGGTGATATTTGTCATCACATGCTACTTTTCCAATATGGTTTTATTTATACCTTGCAACAATGTACTTACCACTCAAAATATTATAGACTTGTGTTTCACTCATGTAAGAGCACACTTTGGCCTCTCGCTCACCATCATCTTTGATCACAACTCCTAGTTACTCAACCATTCCTAGAATGTTCTATGGAATTTAATGGGTTGTTCACTACAATATTCCATTTCCTTCCACCCATAGATGAGTGGATAACCAAAGTTGTCAACCGCACAATCATTCTTTCGCTCTAAATGTTCTAACACAAGCATAAATAATGGGATCATTATTTACAAATTATTCAACACAACTATAATTAGTTTGTCCATAGATATATGTGTTATTCCCCTTTATAAGTATGTTAGATTTCTCAACCTAATGCACTATATGATATGTTGGTCATGCTCTTGTCGGAGGAAATGGTTAGAAAGTGACTTGGAAGGTGGTTCCTCGTAGCATCAAATATAGTCATGGGAAAGTTCATGAGAGTCATGATGGATTAATCATACAAAGAAATATGGCACTCTTTATCTCAGGCAGTGACAGAAAGAATTGAAGCTTAGACTGACATGATGCATATGGAAGGACCAATAATTATATGGACCTTTTTAATATCTTGACAAGTACAACCAAGTCATATCCATCGTTTTATTTCTCTCTCTTGTTTTTGAGTTTGTTATGAATTTTTGTATCCTTTCAATAAACAAGTTTTCATTGTTAGATCATCAATGTAATAGCCCAAATTGATAATTTATTTATCATAATTGTTAAATTAAATTTAATTAATTTTTAAAATGAATTCATTGAGTCTTTATTCTTTTATTATTTAAATAAATTTCAAAATTTTAAATTAAATTTAATGTATTTTTTTTATTAGTGATTGTTTTAAAAATAAATTGCAAAAACAAAAATTGTAATAAACATGCTTCCACCATAAAAAAAAATTTAAACATATATATTTTTTATAATTATTAGTTTACAAATTTGTTTTAATTTTATTTTTTATAAAGAAAATTATAAAATTTTAGAATTTTTTATCATTATTTGATGGAGTTAAAATTCTTTTGAATTCATTAACTTATAAAAAGAAAAATGTCTTTTTGGCAAAAAAAAAAAAAACAAAAAAAACTATGGCTATTTATTAATGTTAGTAAAGGGGATTTTATGCACACTAGTGAGTTTGTTATAGGGCTAACATAGCTAGCAAGGAAAGAGGGTTAGCAACTTACCTTGGCAAGTTACCAAGATTAAAGTCTTTCAACCCTGACCCTTTGCCACTTACCCTAAAGAGAGTAATATTTGTTTACAGACAAGTAAAAAAAATAACTTTAAACTTATGCCTAACCCTATGTTTGCAAGTAAGTTTGAGCGAATGTGGAATGCCTAAAACTCTTCCCTGATAAGCATTTGGTTTGATGTAGATTCAGTTATTCAATATGGTTAGGACTTGGGGAAATCGAGGTCGAGGGGCATCATCACAAGGACCACCAACATCGACGCTTCCACCACCATCGCCTAAATTAGCTCTCATTTTTCTCTCTTTAGATGCTATTAATGAGACATTAAAGGGATGCTACTTAGCAGATGTCGAAGTGGAACCCCCACCATCTAGAGTGGGTAACCCTAAAGCGTCGAGGGACTCAAAAGGAGGGCCTCCAATAGGGGACATCACTAGAGAACTACAAAATATCAAACTCCCAGAGTTTGTTGGGGGTCGCGCAAGTGAATGTTCGTACGAATGGTTGGAAGGAATGACACAATGTTTCACATTAAGAGACTGTGCTTCTACATCAAAGGAAAAGATAATGATCTTTTAGTTGAGGGATAGTGCCTTGAACTAGTGGGTTAACCTGGACAGGCAGTTGCACCTTACCCAAGACACCGTCTCATGGGAACTTTTTGAGGAAAGGTTCTGGAGGAAATATTTTCCTACGTACTATGAGGAACAAAAGGTAGGAGAACTTCATGCTCTTATTCATGGAAACATGACCGTGGAAGAGTACAAGATCAATTCATAGAGTTAGTAAAATATGTCATGTACATGGATACCAATCAATGACAAGAAAAATGTTTTGTGTATGGGTTAAACCCTAATATAAGAGCCATGGTACGGATGTGGAAACCATCGTTACTAGCTGAAGCAATTGAAAATGATAATTATGCAGAGGAGCATATGAGCGTAAATGGAGGTACAAGGTCAATCATTCCACAACATCCTGGATTCATTAGGAAGGCCCCTAGGAATTTCTCCAGGGGAGGAAGCTCTAGGCCAACATTTTATGGAAATAGAGTCGCACCTAGAGTAGTTACTACAGATATTTCAATGGAAGCAAGTAAAACATCCCACTCATCACCAATGAAGCAGGCAGGTCCATGACCTTCTCAGGGAGAAGTTAGTAGCGGCCGGGAAGGTGTACGTCACTTCTCTAGGGACGTATGACCTAATAATTGGAATAGTTATATGGGTGGGAACAATTTTGGCATTGTAATTTCTAGTTGAATTGCAAAGAGTTAAACAAGCAAAGATGTTTCCATCATTAATAATAAATTCTCATGATTGGCTTGTTGTGTGTATATTGAAAAAGGTAACATCAAAAGCCTTTTTTTGTATATATTTTCATTTGTATTATTTTTCTTATTAGTAGTGAAGTTAGCACATGGGGGATTCACCCTGTTGACCAATATCTTATCACATTCATTCATAAAGGGGGTTTTTAAATTGTGAAAAATAAATTCAATATATTATATGTATTGGGGGGGGATGTGGGGTATCGAGGAGTTTATATGTATTGGCAGGTATAAAAAGGGTTATCTAGTAAAAATAGGGGTTTGTTTTATTGGAAAGATGTATTAGGAGGGGGGTTCAAGAAAATGATTTTTGAAGGTATTTATCAATATCTAGTGAAATTATGGGTATTCTTTAATATCCCATGAATGGAGGTTATATATTAGAGGTTGACTGAGTGAAGACCTCATGAGTTAGCATTGACAAATATATGCAAAATAAAATCAATTAACACGATTGTTTTGAAATTGAGTTTCTTTCCATGGGTTGTAGTGGGGAGTGTATCTAGTATAAGGAAATCATATATTGTTAGGCTTCCCAATAACTTAGAGAAAGTTGGTTGGAGAAATTTTATTTTCTTATTGCATGAAGAGTTCTGTTTTATTTATTGTAGAAGCGATTCAACTTTTAGGAAATGATTGTTCTTGGAAAATAACTAAACTTAAATTTATATGTATAGAGAACGAACACATTTAGTCCTATTGACATTTAATATTGCATTGACATGCATGATGCATCATTGTCTTTCATTATACCATTATTTTTTGGAATCATTTTTGGGATGTATATAATGAATAACTGAATGCACAAGTAAGTCTTTAGGTTTGAGAAAATGGTAAGGAGCTTTAGTAGGTAAGGAATTTGTATCCAAACCATGGTAGTTGTTATCTATCTATAGAATTAATTCAAAGTTTATTGAGATCCAATTGCATATGCAATATTCAAGAAACATTCTAGCCTTCTTAAGATGAAGCATTGCATCAACCCAAAGGTAATTCCTTGTGAATGTTAACTCCTTGCTCATTCTCATGCATCTAAAATATTGATCTTAATGATTTATTTATCTCAAGTGTACATAACAATTAAAAGTGGGATAACCCTCTGAGGGTACAATTTTAACTAACATAACAAGTCACTATCTTGTTCTATGCAAACACCACTCTAAATAAATTTCCCATGCACATATTGCTCTAACTAGCTTTGATCCCAACTTATTTTCATGTATATCCATGAGAAGGTGTAATAGATAATATTCAAAGGGAGTATATAGTTTTGGAGAAAATGTGAAGTGCATACACCTATCATTGTTACCATGGATCGACTGTGGAAATTCCTTGAGTGATGAATGTGCAAACAATACTCAATTTTACTAACCTTTATTCAATTTGAATGGAGGCAAGATCTTTTTTTTTTTTTTAAATCAAGTTGATACTAAAAGGATACTAATTGGACAGATTTTAAATTTGTATAACTCAAAGGGATGTCACACAACTCCAATCGAGCTTACTCATTGTTTAGACCAAATATTCATTACTTCCAAAATAATCTTTAGAGAATTTCTACTATCCTTGTCACTAGGGTTATTGAGCATATTACTTTGGACAGTTGAATAGTTAATCCATCACTTAATTAGAGGGAAAAAATTTAGATACAAATTCATAGTGCCTTTGGCAGATCCTAAGAACGCATTTTTTCTTCTTCCAATCAAAACCATGACTCTTATACCCAAATGTTACGAAGCCATCCAATTTACATAACCAAGCATGTTGAAGGGATAAATCTAAAAATGGAATTTGGTTTACCTCAATCAAAGTGTATAGTTCTTACCATTCATGGGGCCAAAATTAGGGTTGAAATAATAATATTTTTTCCACTCTTCATAGGCAAGAACATATATGTTGAGAATGACGACTGCACAAATAGGAGGATAAAAAAGAAGATTTGGTATCTTATTGGTGCTACCCTTTCTATACAAAATAACAAGCTAAATTTGTTTCATATAGGAATGCCATTTGAGGTTTTAATGAATCAAAGGATGATCGTTTGTATGAAAGACAATGAATTTCCAATTAGATGATGCCACCAATGTTTGAGAGATTGAACAAGTGCATACAAATACTTGTTCTACACCCTTTGGAACTTTTAAATTTGGAACTATGACTTGTGGAACTACTGAGTAGTGACCTGGCATGATGACAAGTCGATGAGGTGACAACCAAAATCTATACTTTGTGTAAGCTACACAAGGTTCCATGACTCTCTTTACTTCACACACAAATAATATGGGATGTCATTTTTCTTATAAACATAATCTGAGAACTATCCCACAATGCATTTGGGATAAATAAGGCGGATTTACAAATCAAGGGCCACAACCCTTTATACTCCCTACATACAAACCATTTATTAGACCATTGCAAGGCCTTAGATCACATCTTAGAGTCCTCTAATATTATTCAAATGAAATACCTAAACCAACAGACCCAAAAACCTATTCAACTAAAAAAAAACCTCTCCCACCTTCCCACTGAGATATGTAGTGAAAAACATAGGAGATTGTAGGTAAAATTCGTCCTTAGATAATTTTTCACTAAAATTTCCAACCCCCCAACCATAAGATGACCCAAGACCCATACTTAACAAGGATTCAGACATTGATCCTTTAACAAGAGAAGGAGTAAAATTCAAAGGATCCAATTTTGATATGAGAATACCTCCAAAGACCAAAGACTTTGGTAGTGGATCTAAGCCACCACCTCCATAAATGTGTCGTCTAGTAGGTGATGCACCTTTTTCAACTATCACTAGAGGATGATTTTTTTTGTATGCTAGAAGGAGAATTGTTACACTTCTTAGATGTCCTCTCATGAACATTTCCATCCACCGCTTCCTTTTCCATCATAGTACCCTCTTTTCCAACACTTGGCATATCTTCTTCTACCCTACCTTCCATAAATGGCCCAAATTTCTTCACCCATACCCTTTTGTTGAAAGGAAGAGGACACTATGCAAGAAAATCCCTATATTTCTAACACATGTTACATTCGAATGGACTGAAAACATAATCTAATGATTGGGTGGATCAATGAGACCTCTTCTATAAATCCATGCTCTCAGGCAATCCCTCACTCAGGTACAACCTTACCTGTAACATCCAAACATGATGTTAAACTATTAATCTTCTATTAAACATACACAATAAAAAAAATTCTTTAACATAATTTCATTTCATTTTCATTTACACAATTATTCTACATTTGCTCAATGATAAATCTAATAACATGATGAAATAAGTAGTAGGCTAACTTTAATATTTAAGAACTTAAAACATAAGTATACTCAAAACATCAATAACAAAATATCATTGAAAAATACCTCCTCCTTAGCTTGTCAAAGCTCATCGGTTGTACTGTAGTCCTGGACGCTTCCAAGTACTCTTTTCCCGCTTGCCCAGAGTGAAACAACGGAATCCTCCCTGCCAACTAGGAGCCTAGCCGGCTTCCCAGCTCCAAGAAACCTTTCGGTTTCTTGGCCCTCCGTGCCCGTGACCCCAAGAACAGCAAAGCACAAATGCTCAAAGGAAAACTATCACAAGAATCATCTCTTACAAAAATGTCACAACCTCTCTTCCTGCTCCAACCTCCCCATCTTCTCCCTATTTATCAAGTTTCAATACACACTTCCCCAAGTCTCCTCAACCACCTCATCATTATCCATCCACCTCCCTTATCTAGATATTTTGGGAA
>JZKD02S1657462.1:404214-416315 GCA_000966675.3 Picea glauca
CTCTCTATATATATATATATATATATATATATATAGTAGAATAATATACATTATTGTTTAAATAAAAAAACATATCTTAGCACCAAGTCTTTCATAAAAAATACACATTCTTTTGAATCCATTCATCATGAATTATCTCTAAATATCTTCTGATGTATGTCTTTCATACATTGTTTCCTACATGTTTAATATGACATGACAAAGCATAGTTGATACAATCAATATTAAATTTTCTTGTTTATTCATTAATTATAAAACAAGGGAAGTTAAACAACATAGCTACTTATAAACTAGTCAATTAAACTTTCATTCTCCAAAATATACTCACAACCCATACTTTACCCAATCTGTATCAATTCATGGGTTGGCTCTTTTTTGTATCTTAGAACCTAGTAAAAGACATCCATGGACAAGTGTAAATTAATTATTTAAATACAAAGATCATAGAAAACATCAAATATTGAGAAATGAAGAAAAATCAAATACTCAAAAAGTTTGCGATCAACCATTTTATTCCTTGTTGTCATGTGTTATGTAATGAATGGATTCTATTTGTTTTTCTTTTTTGCAAAGAAAACAATTGTAAATTAGTATTTCACACTATACTTAAATTTGATATACATAAAAGAATAAATAAATGATTACATACCTCTGATGCCCATTTTAGTTGGGATGGCTCCTATTGTGAGGGGATTATGTTTATTTCTTTTAACATATTATTCTACACATTTTTGGACATCTCTACCAACATGACTTGGTTTTCCCCTTGTTTTTCCATTGGAATTTTCAAAATCTCCCTAAAAAAAGATATAAAAAATCATCATTTAAAAAAAAGAAATATCTTGGTGTGTATATTAAGATAATTCAAACTAGAGTGTCAACAATATTTATATTCACCAATGCGACATATATACATATACACATCGATACAATATAACAATGTCATTAAGGAATTGAAAACATTTTACAAATATTTGTATTCAGTGGATGCTTTATGAATTAAGAAGAGCATGAATTCCTAAGTACTATTTATTATTCATGATCGAGCAATGAAAAAATTTAAGAAATGGTGATTTCCATATAAAAACAATACATTTTTCATTTTAAACTCAACAATGCACTTTGTAAGCAATGTGTCTCGATGCATATTTAGATAAAATGCGCACTACTTACTCCAAAAATGATTTTTTAATAATATTTTGAATTAGAATAAAGGGGTTCTATTTACAAACAAATATGCTCTGGTGTGTTTACATTGTACAGAGCGCACTGGTCACTGCAAAAGAATTTAAAAAAAATGACAATGACATGATGGTTTTGGATCCAATGTAATGAGTGGTTTCATTGCAACAGATAGAAAATGCCCATATATAAATAATAAAACACTATAAATAAAATGTTCTTAAAAAAAATCTTTTTGTGAAATATACAAGTAGAAAACAAAAGAATAGTCAGGAAATTAGGGGCTTCCAATACTGAAGGTAATTATGAAAACCTTTTTTTTGTTTGGGAATGCACTGAAAAATGTTTCAATGAAATAGGAGAATGATCAAGATGATTAATACAATGAAATCATGTACCTAAAATTTCTCACCTTCATATTTCTATGTGATCTATAGTTCTCCCCGTCAAATTTGGATCTTAAAAAAAATCCACCCACTTGGAAATCTTTGCCGGTAAATCTATGTTGCACAAATATCCTCAATAAAATTTTGCAAACAATAAAATAATGAATAGGGTTTTCTTTTAAAATCCCAAAAACTCAAATTCCCACTCATTTTTTCGTTGTATATTTCGACGCATTGATGATAAATCCGTGCTCTATTTATTTTTTTACTCCTGTGGAGTTATACTCCGATCTGAAGAATACTGTAGTGATGAAATGTCCAAATGCTTAACAAGAAGAAATGTGTAGTAATTTCACAACTCGAATGTAGGATACATAGTTGCGCCACAATAGATCTTGTCTATTCTGTTTTCGTTTCCATCCCAAGGGTTAGGTATTCAAGGGCTCTATAGACAAGGGTTTTCCCTATGCTATAAATCTCTAATATATGTTCGAGGTCCAACAATAGCACTCGGCCCAATATCTCAGGGTGCAAACTAAAGAGGATAGATTGTACCCTTATCCGTACTACCCGATTACCCAGGTACTAGAGAGTATCTTCTCGAGTGTTGTTCTTGGTGGCACTATAGCAGTCAGGAAGCTGATCGGTTTACCTACATAGGGCTTCAAGAGATCTGGGTCGATCGGTATAGAGGTGTTGTCTGATGCGCCACCACTTGAAGGGGTACCAACAGGGGTTACAAGGGTGGCCAACAGATGTGCACTTAAGTACCACTTGTGACGCAACACCCCTACCTCATCAGGTTATGCATGACCTCCCGGTCTTAGGGTCGTTCTTAATGCCCCCTTTGAGTTTGATTGACTCTTTGATTCCCCACAGGAATCCTCAACACTCGCAAGTGTTTTTCCAAAGGTCCTTCTTAGGAGTTAAGTCTGTGTGAATATGCACTAAGTGCGAAATCTTACCCACATGACCAGCTGATGTGATCACACTCTTCAACTGAAAATATATTTTGGCTTCACAATCCCTAATGTGAGTTCTTTAACTCTTTCAATCCCTAGAACCCTAAAATCCTGGTGGGTCCCTAACTCCTCTCTTAACATCACTTGACGTGACCTATAACTATCACTCTGGGCCCCAGCTATTTCATCCTTTAGGACTTTGTGTATCAACAATTTTCGATGTATCACTTCCTTCACCAATAGCTGAAAATGTGATGACTTCTCACCTCAAATCAATGGTTTTGAACTCTCCACAATCTAATGGCTCTGAATCAATCAGGTCTTCGTGAATTGGGAGTTTGCAACTCTCGACTCTGAGTCACAACTGTCTCCACACCCAAATCCCAAAATGATGAGGTTCAAGCCTGAGATCAACAACTTTCATTGATCTGGATCCAACGACCTCTATTACTCCTGAGCTTATGAGAACCAAAATGAACTCAACCTTAATCCTTTTACTGATCCACAAGATCCAATGGCCCATGGAACTTCGGTGATTCTCTTCTAAGAAATTCAACCATCCGTTCAGGCTTCTCAACAACTTATGTCAAGTGACTTGCATCCTTCTCCTTCTGCTATTCGTCTTACTATGAACTCAAGGAGTTATGAAACCTCTTTTCTCTCACTCCTTGCGGCATCAACGATAACTTCTAGTTATCCAAACCCTCCCACTCTGTGCACTTCCTTGTGACAATAGTTCTTTAACCCTTATCTTTGGTTGGTAAATTCTAAGACTTCCACTCTCCTGTGCACACCTTGCACAACTCTTGTGTTATACTTGCACTATTACAGGTATAAGAATAATGGTATCTCTCCTGAAATTTTCTGAGATAGAACTCAAAACTTCATCAACGCACTCCTTGTGGATTCTCACTACACTCCTTGGTGGATTTCTCAGGATGAGAAACAATTGAAACTCATACTTCTCTTCTCACTGACTTCATACATTCAACATGAAATCAAGAGCATACATATCATTGAAATAAAATTCATAACAAAAAATGAAATCAACAGTAAACATACCACTCCAGAGATGTAAACAGAATTCATAAAAACACCATGGAATTGGATCAAAGCTTCCTTATATTAATCCAAGTGCATTTTTTTCATGGGTTCAGTAGCAAAAGCTATATGTTTACACTAACTCTACAATATTTGTTCTTATCTATGCTCTGCAACTCTACAAATTACAATGAGAGTAATAATCTAATAATAAAATACAACAATGGGTTTTATTGAGTTTTCCCTCTCTCTTGACTAAGTTATCATATAAGAAATAAAAGCTACCTACTTTACATTCATTATAATAAATGCCTCCAACAAATAGATGAGAGCAACTACTCGTAATCTGTATTACAACCTCCAAAACATAAATGTGAACTCATCCCTCTTAAGATATTACATTAATTCTTTATCATTTATATTTCAAAACATTTTCAAAATGTGTGCTAGTGCAATTCTAGTTGTCCTCTACTTTTGTGCTTGCTTCGATGGCTTGTTATGATGATCCTGCATCATACTCCCTTGGCTTAAAATTTAGGAACTCTTTCTTATGATCTCCTGCACCGTCTGTCTATTTCTTTGGATATCTACTTCACTCTCCCAATTCGCATCTTCAATCGGGTGTCCCTTACATTTGAACAAATATTCAAAGTATGTCTTCCTCCGGGATTTCTTTCCAACTCTCTGATCAATGATCTTTTCCATATGTGGATTTTCAGCTACAGGCATCTGTCTGACCCACTGAATTTTTTTCTGATCCTTTTCTATTCCTGCTTCATCAGCTCTGTAAGTGTACAAGTCTACTATGTTGAATATGGGTGATATTCCTACCCCATATGGTAATTCAATCTCATAAGCGTTTGCCTCAAAATTTCTTATGATCTTACATGGTCCAATTTTCTTCATCTTCATTTTATTGTATGTTCCCCTTGGGAACCTTTCTTTTCTAAGATGCACCATAACAAAATCTCCAACTTCAAATTGAAGTTCTCTTCTATGTTGATCCGCTCTGTGCTTGTATTTCCTGGATAGAATTCCTTAACTGCTGTCTGATTTTGTTGTGGAGCTCTCGCATCTCTGCTAGAAAATCCTCTGCTCCAACACTCCTGAATTCTCTCTTCTCTAAGTCTCTCAACTCATATACTCCCCTTGGGTTCATTCCATATGTAATCTAGAATGGGATTTGTCCCGTACTCCTATTGGGTGAATCATTATATGCAAATTCCACCTACGTCAGAGTCTGGTCCCACTAGCTGTGGTGTTCAGCTACCAAACTCCTCAATAAGTCCCCCAAACTCCGATTCACTACCTCAGTCTATCCATCCATATGAAGATGATATGTTGAGATAAAAGATAAATTCATCCCCAATTTCTTCCATAGGGTCCTCTAGAAATGACCAACAAATTTAGTATCTCGATCTGAGACAATACTCTTGGGTAAGCAATGAAGTCTAACAACTTCTTTGAAAAACAGATTTGCAATGTGAGTTGCACCATTGGTTTTTTGACATGGTATGAAATGTTCCATTTTGGAAAATCTATCAACTACCAAAAATATGGAGTCACAACCCCTTTGTGTCCTTGGCAGTCCTAACATGAAATCCATGCTTATCGCATCCCATAGCCTCTCTGGTACTGGAAATGGTTGATATAACCCTATATTTTGTCTTTTCCCCTTCGCATGATGGAAAATTATGCATCTGTTCATGAATTTCTTGACATCCATCCTCATTCCTAGCCAATAGTATGAACCATTCAGTTGTGAAAATTTCTTGTCATGGCCGAAGTGTCCAACCAATACCCCAATGTGTTTTTCCTTCAAGAGGTTCTCCCTCATAGATCATTTCGGTATACACAATTGGTTTCCCCTGAACAAAAGTCCATCCTGAATCAAGTATTCGGTCCATTGGATTCTGTCTCTAAGAACTGGATTCTCACATGCTTCATAGGCTTCTTTAAAGTTTGCATCATCTCTGTACATCTCTTTGAGACTGTCAAAACCTAAAGTTTTCACTCTGAACTCCTGTAGAATCAAACATTTCCTGCTCAATGCATCAACAACTTTGTTAGCAGTTCAAAAAATATGCTTCATAAAAAAAGTAAAATTATGCATATATTCAACCCATTTTGCATGCTTCTGGTTCAATTTATCCTGTCAAGTTATGAATTGTAAAGCATGGTTATCTCTATACAAGACAAACTCTTTTGAAACCAAATAATGCCTCCACTTCTTCAACACCTATATGACTTCATATATATCCTTGTCATAAGTGGAATATTTCATCTTGGTGTCTGATCCAGGTGGATATCAGTGGCCACCCACCTTCTCCAGCTAGCCCAAAACATGTTTCTGACAATTTTGCTAATTTACTATTTTTAGCAGTTTTTAACTTCCAGGGCCATTTTGAGGCGCTAAACGATGTTTTTTGAGAAAATGGTGAGCAACATGGATCTAAGATCAAGTTTCTCACCCAAAAGTTGTATTTCTCGGATAGATATTTCCAATGAGCTATCAAGCGCCCAAAATGAAGAACATATGCAAAAGTTACACCCCTAGGAAGTTGACGTATCAACTATCCCCATCGGGGCCCACAAACCTTTTGGATTTTCATCTTCCGGGGTTAGGGTTTTGGATTTTACTTATGTTAAAAAGGCCCTTAGAGACTCATTGTAATAATCATATTCTTTTGAATGCGAGTATCCATCACATCTCTTCTCAGAGATAAGCTGTCGCTATTCTAGCGAGTCTTTCACTCTGTATTTTTACAGTCCCTGTACATTTCTTTGATTAATAGAAATCGTGTATTACTGTATATCTGTGTTTATGGTTGCATCTCCGATACATTTCTATTATATTATTGAATATCTGCAATATGTCTGTGAATTTCTTTATTATATCTCCACTCTCATTTCGTGTCGAAAATAATCCGGATCAGTGGTATCAGAGCAGGCTGCTCTTGATCGTTTTTCAGTGCATGTCCCCGATGAGGTTCGAGTATAGCAAGTTGGGTCTCGAGCTTCTGTCTCTTGAGGAAAATTTCTCTTGCACACCCAAGAAACCCTCAATGGCAGAATAAAAGAAAAATGACGGAGCAAACGATCCTATCAGTCTGTTGCTTGAGCAAGCTCTCACGCGACAGAGGGATGAAATGAAGGAGAATTTTTCCCACATCCTTCAACGCCTACCGATAGCATCGGGCTCATCTTCATCACGAAACCACTTTTGAGGGACCTCACCTTTCAAGGTATAGGTTAATTTTGATATTCCCGTATTTGAAGGTCAAATATATGCAGATGCCCCAGATAAACGGTTAAATCTGCTAGAAGGTTATTTCTCTATTCATAATTTTTTCGATAAGGAAGAGATCACCTTCGCACTCCTTAAGGATTTTCCCCATGTCAAAAATTGGTGGGAAACTTTCTGGGAGCAGAGTTCCAAAGAGGAGTCTGGAATATATGGGGCCGATCCCACTTGGGTTTTTTTTGTGGATGCGGTAAAGGAACAATATTACCCTGTTGGCAACTATGAGGACTAGTACATGAGATGGACCACACTGCTACAAGAGAGGGGCGAAGCAGTTCCAGATTTCACCAATACCTTCCATACCTTATGCACCAAGCTGGGTATGAAGGACTCTGAATGACATTTGGTTCTGAAATACCGTGGGGCTCTACACAGATACATCCAAACTGAAATGGATTTTATGGACATCTCATCACTCGGTGCTGCTTATCGATATGTTGTTAAAATCGAGTAGAAATTTAAGCACTAGAACAAATGGGAGTTCGGGTCTGCAAATCCACAACAACCAAAGTATGACAAATATGGCCCTAACAAACAGCCTCCCGAAAACCAGTCCAAGCCACAGGAAAAGAAGGGTCACAGGAAGACAAAGAAGGACACCGGAAAATGGTGCTATTTCTAGAAAACGCCCTGGCACAACACCGATGAATGTTGCTCAAAATAGTCATTGGTGGCCGAGATCAAACGCAAGGAGCCGAACCCTAATTTAGAATCTGATTCTAAAAATATTGGTAAAAGACAGATCATCGACGCAGACCCCACTGCTATTGTCATGATCGCAACAATTCAGCCAGAAGAACCAACAAATACAGAAGAGGGGGAGCACATTTTTCATTCACAGAGGTTGGTGAAGGGGACCCCGCTGCATTTTATTGTTGATAGCGGAAGCCAGAAGAACCTCATCTCAGCAGAGGTCATCAAACAGTTGGGATTGTCGACAACACCACACCCGCAACCATACAACATCGGGTGGCTTCGCCAAGGATGAGATCTTCGTGTCAGCCAGCAGTGTCGATTGTCATACGACATCCAACCCTTAAAGAATGAGGTATTATGTTATGTTTCCCCATTGTATGTCTGTGATGTTCTCTTGGGCCAGTCATATATGTGGAAACACCATGCTATCTATGAGTCTTGACCCCGTATTGTCATTATTACTCTGGGGGGTCATCTCTATAGGATACTAGAGGTAGTTCCAACTACTACCCCACCTAAACAGTGCCGCAAGGTAGTATCTCATACTACAAAATTCATCTTCTCCACAAACTGTTCAAATGGTGAAGAGAAAGATACCCTAACCACCACAGCTTCGGACCAAGCATCTTCTATCCAATAGAAGCAGATCGACAAGGTTGCAGCAAAGCACGACGATTTCTTCTACACACAGCCATCTAAAATAGCCAGACTGGTTAAAAAGGTCCAAACCTTTCAGCCAAAGGTTCGTGATAGCCTTCAACAAGTTAAGCAATGCCACTTCTCTAGCAAGGCAAGCAGATCACCAAGATTCAGATTCAATAATCGCTTTCCCCTCTCCCCCAAGAACTCAACACAATGGATACCATTGCTTCCTAAGGAGGGAGGATTGATCCAAGTGGATATTGGTGGCCACCCACCTTCTCCAACTGGCACAGAACATGTTTCTGACAATTTTGGTAATTTACTATTTTTAGTAGTTTTTAACTTTTGGGGCCATTTTGAGGCCCTAAATGATGTTTTTTGAGAACACAGGGAGCAACTTGGATCATAGATCAATGTTTCTCACCCAAAAGTAGTAGTTCTCAGATATATATTTCCAACGAGCTATCAAGCACCCAAAACGGAGATCGTATGCAAAAGATACGCCCCTGGGAAGTTGACATATCAACTACCCCCATCGGGGCCCACAAACCTTTTGGATTTTCATCTTCTAGGGTTAGGGTTTTGGATTCTACTTATGTTAAAAAGGCCCTTAGAGCCTCATTGTAATAATCATCTTATTGCGAATGCGAGTAGCCATCACATCTCTTCTCAGAGATAAGCTGCCACCATTCTAGCGAGTCTTTCACTCCTTATTTTTACAGTCTCTGTACATTTCTTTGATTAATAGAAACCGTGTATTACTGTATATATGGGTTTATGGTTGCATATCTGATGCATTTCTATTATATTATTGAATATCTGCAATATCTTTATGCATTTATTTATTATATCTCTGCTCTCATTTCGTGCTGAAAATAATTTTGATCAGTGGTATCAGAGCAGGCTGCTCTTGATCGATTTTCAGTGCAAGTTCTGGACGAGGTTTGAGTATATAAAGTTGGGTCTCAATCTTTTCTCTCTTGAGGAAAATCGCTCTCTCACACCCAAGAAACCCTCAATGGCATAAGAAAAGAAAAATGACGGAGCAAACAATCCTATTAGTCTGTTGCTTGAGAAAGATCTCGCGTGACAGAGGGATGAAATGATGGGGATTTTTTCCCACATCCTTCAATGCCTACCGATAGCATCAAGTGCATCTTCATCAGGAAACCGCTTTGAAGGCACCTCACCTTTCAAGGTACAGGTTAATTTTGATATTCCCATATTTGAAGGTCAAATAGATGCAGATGCCCTAGATAAATGGTTAAATCTGCTAGAATGTTATTTCTCTGTTCATAATTTTTTCAATAAGGAAAATATCACCTTCGCACTCCTTAAGGCTCTCCCCCATGTCAAAAACTGGTGGGAAACTTACTGGGAGAAGAGTTCCATAGAGGAGTCTGGAATATATGGGGTCGATCCCACTTGGGATTTTTTTGTGGATGCGGTAAAGGAACAATATTACCCTATTCGCAACTATGAGGACCAGTACATGAGATGGACCACACTACGACAAGAGAGGGGCCAAGCAATTCTAGATTTCATCAATACCTTCCATACATTGTGCACCAAGCTAGGTATGAATGACTCTGAACGAAATTTGGTTCTGAAATACCGTGGGACTCTACACGGATACATCAAAACTGAAATGGATTTTCTGGACATCTCATCACTCGGTGCTGCTTATCGATATGTTGTTAAAATAGAGCAAAAATTTAAGCACAAGAACAAATGGGAGTTTGGGTCTTCAAATCCGCAACAACCAAAGTATGACAAAGGCGACCCTAACAAATAGTCTCCCGAAAACCAGTCCAAGCCACAGGAAAAGAAGGGTCATGGGAAGATAGAGAAGGACATCAGAAAATGGTGCGATTTCCACAAAAGCCCCTGGAACAACACCGATGAATGCCGCTCAAAATAGTCATTGGTGGTCGAGATCAAAGGCAAGGAGATGAACCCTCATTTAGAATCTAATTTTGGAAATACTGGTAAAAGACAGATCATCAACGTAGACCCCACTGCTATTGTCGAGACCACAACAATTAAACCAGAAGAACCAACAAATCCAGAAGAGGGGGAGAGCCTTTTTCATTCATAGGTGTGGGTGAAGGGGACCCCGCTGCAGTTTATTGTTGATAGTGGAAGCCAGAAGAACCTCATCTCAACAAAGGTCGTCAAACAGTTGGGATTGTCGACAACACCACACCCGCAACCATACAGCATCGAGTGGCTTCACCAAGGACGAGATCTTCGTGTCATCCAGCAGTGTCGATTGTCATACGACATCCAACCCTTGAAGGATGAGGTATTATGTGATGTTTCCCCACTGGATGTCTGTGATGTTCTCTTGGGCCAACCATATATGTGGAAATGCCATGCTATCTATGAGTCTCGACCCCGTAGTGTCATTATTACTCTAGGGTTTCATCTCTATAGGATACCAGAGGTAGTTCCAAATACTACCCCACCTAAACAGTGCCGCAAGGTAGTATCTCATACTACAAAACTCATCTTCTCCACAAACTGTTCAAACGATGAAGAGAAGGATACCGTAACCACCACAGCTTCGACCCAAGCATCTTCTATCCAACAGAAGCAGGTCGACAAGGTTGCAACAAAGCACAAAGATTTCTTCTGCAGACAGCCATCTAAAATAGCCAGACTGGTTAAAAAGGTCTAAACCTTCCATCCAAAGGTTCATAATAGCCTTCAACAAGCTAAGCAATGCCACTTCTCCAGCAAGGAAAGCAGATCACCAAGATTCAGATTCAATAATCGCTTTCCCCTCTCCCCCAAGAACTCAACGCAATGGAGACCATTTCTTCCTAAGGAGGGAGGATTGATCCAGGTGGACATCGGTGGCCGCCCACCTTCTCCAACTGGCCCAAAACATGTTTCTGACAATTTTGGTAATTTACTATTTTTAGTAGTTTTTAACTTTCAGGGCCATTTTGAGGCCCTAAATGATGTTTTTTGAGAACACAGGGAGCAACTTGGATCATAGATCAATGTTTCTCACCCAAAAGTAGTAGTTCTTATATATATCTTTCCAACGAGCTGTCAAGCACCCAAAACAGAGATCATATGCAAAAGATACGCCCCTCGGAAGTTGACGTATCAACTACCCCCATCGGGGCCCACAAACCTTTTGGATTTTCATCTTCTGGGGTTAGGGTTTTGGATTTTACTTATGTTAAAAAGGCCCTTAGAGCCTCATTTTAATAATCATCTTCTTTCGAATGCAAGTAGCCATCACATCTCTTCTCAGAGATAAGCTGCCACCATTCTAGCAAGTCTTCCAGTCCTTATTTTTACAGTCTCTATACATTTCTTTGATTAATAGAAATCATGTATTACTGTATATCTGGGTTTATGGTTGCATATCTGATACATTTCTATTATATTATTTAATATCTGCAATATCTTTGTGCATTAATTTCTTATATCTCCGCTCTCATTTCGTGCCGAAAATAATCCGTATCAGTGGTATCAGAGCAGGCTGCTCTTGATCGATTTTTAGTGCATGTCCCTGACGAGGTTCGAGTATAGAAAGTTGGGTCTCAAGATTGTCTCTCTTGAGGAAAATCGCTCTCTCACACCCAAGAAATCCTCAATGGTGGAAGAAAAGAAAAATGATGGAGCAGACGATCCTATTAGTCTGTTGCTTGAGCAAGCTCTCGCACGACAGAGGGATGAAATGATGGAGAATTTTTCCCACATCCTTCAATGCCTACCGATAGCATCAAGCGCATCTTCATCAGGAAGCCACTTGGAGGCACCTCACCTTTCAAGGTATAGGTTAATTTTTATATTCTCGTATTTGAAGGTCAAATAGATGCAGATGCCTTAGATAAATGGTTAAATCTGCTAGAAGGTTATTTCTCTGTT